>CAMOHE010025488.1:12867-24610 GCA_946598075.1 Artocarpus hirsutus | reverse complement strand
CCCCCCCCCCCCCCCCCCCATTCTCACCACATTCGGGCCTTTGGCCCCGAGGAAAAAAAAATCTTTTATTTTTTTCTATTTTACCCCCTTGGGTAAAAATAAATATATATAATAAAATAATGTCTAAATTAATATAGAAAGTTTGGTGAGGTAGAGAGATGATCTTGTTGGATGGTACTTTGGTATGGATTTTGTCTCTTTATCTGCTTTGTAATGCTTATATTTTTGTGAAATATATTATACCTTTTTAATTTCAATAATTATTGTTAATGTTGTTATGCTGCCCAATTCTTAGATAAATTCATTCATGCTTTCTTTATGTAATTTAATTGTGTTGCATAATTAATATTAATAATACTGAAGTCATCCTCGTTTATTAATTTGAGTTTCTGCTGCATTATAGACATAGACTGGCACAATAAATGCTTAGTAATTCTTGATTTATTGTATACAGAGGATGTCATAGTATATTCTTAAACCAATTAATAAGTCGAGATGCTGCCGAAATTAATGCAATAATTTATTCCATTAAAATATAATAATTTTGATTTGTTATTATCTTTTCTATCTAAAAATTATGTTAATTATAATTGAGTAACAACGATTATAATTTTCATAATTAATGCACCTAATCGTTAGTGAGAGATGATTATTTTGCTATCTTTTATAAAAGACCCTTACTGCATTATGGCTTGCTATATTGTCACTGTCGGTTGACTTATAAAAATTGTAAAAGTGTTTGTAATTAATGAGAAAGGATATAATAAATCAAATGCTTTAGAAAATTAATAATTAGAGTGAAAATTCCATACCAGTTGCTAAATATACAAGGGATTCTCAAAGCTTCACCATTTTAATTTTATGCTTTAAATTTTGAAATAAAAAAAATCACAAAAATATTTCTTTTATTTTAAAATTTGTTTTGACAAACTGCTTGCCTATTTGAATGTTTATTTTTAACAATCTCTCGAGTTACAAATTTTCTTTCACCTCCCTATGGATACAACAACCTTTCTATACTACAAACGTCCGCCGTTTAAGAAAAAACATTTTTGGGCGTTACCAAAATCTCACCAATTCTTACACACTAGTTGATCCAGAATAAGGGGAATAGTAAGAAAGATTTGAAGGTTTTGGAATACTTGATCATTCAAAGCTATTGTAAATCCTATAAGTTTGTGTTTTATTTAATTATTTTACGTAACATTATAAGAAGAATCTTAAAAGTTTAAGAAAAATTTTAAAATCCTATTCCGTTGCGCTTTACTTGCTTTTTTGGGTTCAACCCAACATGTGGACCTTTACACTTCCAAGTAAGATGTGGGTATGAATGTTTTATCACATTTATTAACAATTATTCATTATACGGTTATGCTTACTTAATGCAAAGAAAATTTGAAACTTTCAAAAAATTCAAGGTATTTCGAGCGGTAGCCAAAAAGCAATTTAGAAAGCAAATTAAGGTGCTTCAATTGGATAGAGATGGTGAGTATCTAGACACAAAGTTCATAGACCTTTTTTTGGAAAGCAAAATAGCTTCCTAATTCACCGCACTTGGAACATCGCAACAAAATGTTGTTGCCTAAAGGAGAAATTGAACACTACTCAACATGATGAAATCAATATTGAGTTATTTTTCTTTGTCTACATCCTTCGAGGGATACACCTTGAGAACCACAATTTATATTCTAAACTTGGTTCCTTCTAAGCCTAAACCTAAGATGCCTCTAGAGCTATAGAATGGCCCAAAACCAAGTTCGAAGCACATCCGTATATGGGGGTGTCTGACATAATTGTTGAAGGCTAAGATCGGGAAGTTGGAACCTCATTTTAAAGTTTGCATCTTTGTAGCCTATCCTAAGGGCCAAGAGGAGCGTTATTCAATAGTCCTCAAGATAAGGTGTTTGTATCAACAAACGCAACTTTTTTGAGCATGACTATATGCTCATGGTATAAGGAACATAAAATGTGTCTTGAATTTATTGAAATATTTATTATTGAATTAAAATAAAAGGAACCTTTTAAAATTTGATGGAACTCCTATTCTCTATAAATAGAGGCTTCCTCTATTTATTTTTAAGATACTTATGAGTCTTGGAGAAACAGAGAGTACTTTTCCAAAATCCCCCCATATAGGTGTTTAGAGAGAGAAAGAGATAGAAGAAAAGTTCTTCATCCTAAGACTAGTTTTGCTCATGTGTTGAGATTAACGGGTGACTAAAGCGAGTCAAGTGATTTATGGAAACCATAATTCCTCCAATATCCACACATTCGTCCATCTCGATGTCAAGAACTAGATAAGGAAGAGGGAGGTTTTGTTGATAAAAAGCGCCTTTCTTGATAAAAGATTTCCAATATCATCTTATCAACTAGGTACGCAAAGTTTACATATATTTATTTAAGTGTAAAATTAATATAATCTATAGAAAGTTTCACAAAAGTTTTAAGAAAATTTTTGTTATATACGTTCCATACTATAATCATGTTTTTGCTATTTTTATGAAATTGTTTTTTAAGATCAACAATACAGTATTAACCCAAGAAGTGAAGGTATATATATAAAGACCTTTTTCAACTTGTATAATACACTTTTTTCAAGAGAGGCCAAACAAAAAAAAAAAGACAATAAGCACTTATACTCATCTTAAAGAGGGTTGTTATATATCCCAACAAAAGATAGGCCTCACCTGATGAGACCCACATGAGCCCCACCAGGTGTAGCTCACCGTTTCTTTTTGACTGGTCAAAAACCAATTAGAATTTTTCCATTCTAAAAGGTGGAGTGGCCAAGAGAGTGCAAGAGCAAGCGTTAATTGCAGCTAGCTAGCGACCCTTTGCAAAATAATTAATTTGTATATATCCTGATGATAATACTCCAATCGGATCCTTATCTGTTTGGTTTAGGATATACAATAAATGCAGTGCCGTGTCGTAAGGCTCCAATGACTAGCAGGAAGGCTGGGAAGACGAATGAAAGTCAAGATGCTAAGAACATATAGTATCTAGCTCCTTCACTACGAAATGTCTGGCTCTAAAAAATCTCCTACAAATTAATTTTGTGGGGTCGCATGAGAAGACTAACATGAGAAAGACTTGAATAGTAAACGCATTGACTTAAAGGATGTGTTTGGAAGGAGGGATGGAAGGGTGGAAGGGTGAATAGGTTAAAAGGGAAGGGGAGTGCGGAGGAAAGGCAGAAGGATGAAGAATTTCCTTTCCTTGTTTGGTATTAGAAGAAGGGGGAGGGAGAGATTTAGTTTTACTAGTCAAATCATCCTTGTTAGAATTAATTAGATTTGCTTAGTTTTACTGGTCAAATCATCCCTGTTAGAATTAATTAGATTTGCTTAGAATTTTTATCTTTAAAATATTAATCTAAAAGGCTAATGCAAATGTATTTGTGTTTACATATAGCATGCATATACGTGTTTGCACAAAAGTATATCTGAAAACAAAAAAAAAATTGCTAATAATGTTTAAAATATCTAAAGAATTTTGTGGGAAATTAGTAAGTTTATGGGGGTCTACAAAGGAAATGCAACTTCTGTTTTTCTTCACCTAAAGTCAATCCGTCGTATGCTCCGTTATAAGTTAGTTTTGAAGGGGCCCAAAGGATTCTCAATCTCTAGATCTTTCCCTCCTCCTATAAATCTATTTAACCAAACAACACCCATTTTTACTTTCTCCATACCAAACACATCCCACGTTTAAAGAAGCTAGCGACAATACACGTAATACACGTACTGCAATCCCGCTTTCTTGGGCGTCCAGAAACAATATTGAATGTATGCCCAAGCATTTTAAAGAGGTTTTGTTTTACATGGGTTCAAACTTAAACTTCTTATTGAGATCTCTTTATTTCAATATAATCTAAATTATTCTTCTTTGTTGCAAGCTTCTTCAGCCGAAGCTCTACTTTGGATTTGCCTGGGAAATACACACAACATCCTTTCAGGTATGACAAAGTTAAATTACGGTTTTTTGATAAGATAAAAAAATAATTAGAGTTTTATGGTTAAGATGAAATATCTTCTATGACAAATAATTTTCTAGGAATGTAGTTACTTATATTATTTGAATCTGTAAAATTAATTTATATCAATTTTGATTTACAATTATATCTAGTACGAATTAAGCAGGAACTTAGTTGGAATTTGAGCTTTGCTTCTTTTTTTTTTTTTTTTCTTTTTTCAATTGTATTACTAAATATACATGTTTCTTTCCATTTTTCTATTTTATTTTTATACTAACATGTATTTTTTTTTTCGTTTTTCCTCCAAATATATTATCTTCAAGTGGTGGATTCAAGACCAACTTTAAATAAATGCTCCTAGTTTTGACATTTGAAAAGTGATTTTTTAAAAAAAAAAAACTTGATCGACTAACTGTTAATTTTTTTTGTAAATAAATTATAAATTTATAGTAAATCATTGATTAGTTTTTAAACAGTCAAATTTTTGTTAAAGCGTGTCAAACCGCAAGCAGAGTTGTTATACAAACGAGTTAGGATATGAAGTATACATGCAGATTTTTAAGGGGGAAATAGCATTTCTTAAAGAGGTAATTAAAATTAATAGCAACTATTAGACAAATGTTGTGTAAATAGCAGATTTAATTAAAATCAGACATTTTAATAAACAAAATATCAAAAATGCTAATTTTTTATTTTTTTTAGCATAGCTGACTTTTCCATAACGCTTTTATTTAGTACAATTAATGATATTGAATAATTCACATTGCATACTTTTTTGTTGATGTGATTCACGTATTACATACGTTGATACGATTAGTGTATTATACATCTGGTTGACTTGTAGTTGTAAATATCAATTACTTCCTAAAAAAAGGCTTTTGTTTTATTTTATTTTATTTTTGTTTTCCTACCACAAAATCTTTGAGCTTCGGATTTCTTTTAGTACTTTCTCCTTATGTTTTTCTCTTCTGGATTAATTGTCAAAGCTTTTCTCTCACATTCATTTCAACATTTCACTCCAAGGTCATTAGTATTCAAACATTGCCTCTCTCGTTCATCAGGTGAAATCTTTTATCTTCCTATAGTTGTAGCTGTCGAGAAGTATGTTTATTTCATTAGGTTTACTTATTTTTTTATAACCTTAGATTCATCTTTTTTTTTTTACAATTCCATCAAGTTTGTTCATTTTTTTTCACATTTATACAATTTATACATTTTTTATTATTTTCATTCTGATTCATCCTCTTATTGTTATTATTGTCATTGTCATAATGAATTTATTCTTATAATAAGACTTATGCTCATACTATGGTGCACATATTTGACATTTTTTATAATTTATATTTTAATGATACATCTATACACATATTTTAGTACACATAGTTGAATTTTTTTTTTTACTACTGTCGTCGTTATCATAATGATGAATCAATTTTTATGATAACACTTATATTCATATTTAGTGCACACATTTCTTTATATTAGTTTTGTTATTATCCTATAACTTCAATGATTCATGATAATTCTTATATTCACACTTCAAGGTACATCTTTTACACTTTTTTTTTTTTTACTATTTCTGTCACTATCATAACACTTCTATTCTTTATGATAACGCTTAAACGTACATATTTTCTGTTCTTTATTTTTGTCAGCTTTGTTTTTTTAATTTAAAATCTCTTATTTTGCACGTACACTGAAATTTTATTATAAATCTTCAACATAATTAACTAATCATTGTGAAAATGAAATTCTTTATATTTTGTTTAAAGAAAATTTTTTTGTATGGTTGTTATTATTATTATTATTATTTTTAATCTTTATCCTCTCTTTTTTTCAAGAACAGGCTGTGAGTGCTTTTGCTTTCTTTTCTATGGTTAAATACGCTATAATTTATGTAGCATTAGGTAAACGAAAACGTTAAAAGATATTTGTTTGAAACTGTACATGTTAGGTAATTAACCTAATCAACTCTACAATTTATTATATATTGAAAAAAGCGTGAGCATGTCTGATAGACAGTTTTGTTTTGGCTTTGTTATTCTCGATTAATTGGTAGTTGATTTCCCTGCCTTTGTTTGTTTCTGTAATCTATGTTATATATAACATATAAATCATAGGTACGTGATGAAGATGGTTAAAGATCAAAGAAAAAGATCAATGGTCGTCTTGAAGTTATTGGTTACTGTTGTAACTTGCATGCTGGCTTCAAGGAATACAGTACTAATGTTATCAGCATCAGGAGCAGCACTGCCGACTGAGAAAATTGCCAAGGATCAATGCGATCCACAGTGTGGGGAAGTGAA
This sequence comes from Artocarpus hirsutus, assembly GCA_946598075.1. Taxonomy (NCBI): domain Eukaryota; kingdom Viridiplantae; phylum Streptophyta; class Magnoliopsida; order Rosales; family Moraceae; genus Artocarpus; species Artocarpus hirsutus. The sequence goes on along the minus strand of CAMOHE010025488.1, from coordinate 18,331 downwards.
CATCCCATTCCCGTTTGGAATCGGCCTTAATTGTTCTCTTGATGAACGGTTCGAAATATTCTGTGACAGATCTTCCACCCTGCATAGGCCTTTCCTCAAACTCACCAAATGGGAAGTGCTCAATATTTCAGATTTTTACAGACAGGTTATTTATTACATGCGCAGTGGTGATCAATATTCTCCGGTCATAGGCGGTGGTAATCAATATAATTTTCAGGTAAAAAACCCCATAAGTTTCTTGAACTGTTCGGACAAGAAAACCCAGAAACTGCTGAATTTAACAGGAATGCCGTTTAATTTCTCTTCGCAAAACACTTTTGTTGCCGTGAGTTGTGGTGTTCTTGCCTCGATAGCTTCACGTTCAGGCAACATATACTCTCAGATTGGGTGCATGTCTGTCTGTTCATCAAGTGATCATCATAATGACTCTGCAAGTAATGAAATCCTTTGTGATGGCACAGACTGTTGCGAAACTTCCATTACTGACAATATTCTAGATTCCTCCGAAATCTTGTTCAACAATAGCATTACTACAGCTGATCACGATCAATATAGGAGAGAATCTGAATGCAAATTTGCCTTCCTAATAGACAGTCACAATTGGTCTGATTACAAGAATAGTTCAACATCGAGTTTTACAGACATCCATAATATGGACTATGTTCCTGTCACCTTAGAATGGTACATAAATTATACCGACATCCACAATATCTTTAGAACAAATATGTCATGGTCAGCAAGAAAACACCGCTTACACTACTGCGATGACGAAAGTGATGACTATTTGAGGTCTTCTCCACAATGCTACTGCATTGGATTGCGAGGAAATCCCTATCTCATTGAAGGATGCAGTGAAGGTAAACCTTCAATGCAATCTAAACTACTTTCTATGATGAGCTTATAAGTGATATGTTATTCGTTTTTTTCCCATTATTGGAAGAAGGAAAAAGTGTACTGTTATATATGTGATAGAAGGCATTGCCTAAATAGTAAATTTATACCAGAGTCCATCATAAAATGTAGATTGGACTCCCACACTTATAATTTCAAAAAGGAAAAAAAGGACTGTAAAGCAACATAGAGATGCATGTCAATCAATGATGTAAGTTATATTTCATTTCATTGGCACTAATTTGTGAGTCTACTGATTGAACAACATACACAGTATAGAAAGAGCGTGCAGCATTCTTTTGATTTGTGCAGCATTCTTTTGATTTTTTTTTTAAAGACATTAGCACCTTGTTTTGATTTTATCTTCTGGTTTTTCCTGTCAGATTTCAATGAATGCGAGGGGGAGTTTCCACTAGATTGTGGGCGAGGGGGCACTTGTGTTAATACTTACGGGGGCTCCCATTGCAGTTACAAGCGCAAGTCTATCCTCATAGGTCTTCCTCTGTCTCAGTTTTTACTTCTGATGTTTGAGTCGAAATATCCAATATAATCAAATTAGAAAGAACAGCTAGAAAATAGAAAAACTGCAAGATATCTTATGCATCTTCAAAATATATATGTACGTGAGTGTGCATATATGTATATATACGTGTTGTATATTTATATATTATAGCTATTATTGTGCAAACTTACACTCTTTATTGAACTTCTTTCTGTACGTGTTTTCCTGATATGCTCTGTTCACAAGTTACATGATTTCATGCACTTCAAGTTTTGTGATAGTGATAGTAACAATGCGGTGCTTCTTCTAGGTATATGCGGAAACTACTACAGCACTATAACTTCAACTTTTTCCACACACATACATGTTTCCTTTTACAATAAGATTATTAATAACCATGATTTACTATAATGTGTCTATCAATATTTATGCACGTTTGATTTGATCCATACAGGTGTTGGCAGTGGTCTTGGAGCATTGTTTCTACTTTTCAGTACATTGGGGATATACAAGTTCATAAAGAAAAGGCATGAAATTAAACGCAAGCAAAAGTTTTTCGAACGCAATGGTGGTTTGTTGCTACAACAACAAATATCTACCGTTGAAGGCAACGTCCAGAAAACCAAGTTGTTCAATTTGAATGAATTGAAGAAGGCCACTGATAATTTTAGTGGAGACAGAATTCTTGGCCAAGGCGGCCAGGGCACTGTGTACAAGGGAATGCTTGAAGATGGTAAAATTGTTGCCATAAAGAAGTCTAAAATGGTTGATGAAGCCCAACTCTCAGACTTCGTTAATGAGGTTGTTGTCCTTTCACAAATCAATCATCGGAACGTGGTTGAATTGTTGGGATGTTGTTTAGAGACAGAAGTTCCTCTTCTAGTCTACGAGTTCATATCAAATGGAACCCTGTCCCAATATATTCATGAGCGAGATGAAGAGTTTTCTTTTACATGGAAAATGCGGTTAAGAGTTGCAACAGAAGTTTCAGGAGCTCTTTCTTACTTGCATTCAGCGGCTACTTTTCCAATTTATCATCGAGACATCAAATCTACAAATATACTTCTTGATGAGAAATATGGAGCAAAAGTTGCAGACTTTGGCACGTCAAGAACAGTTTTGGTGGAGCAAACTCATCTCACCACTATAGTATATGGCACATTTGGTTACTTGGATCCTGAATATTTCCAATCAAGCCAATTCACAGAAAAGAGTGATGTTTATAGTTTTGGGGTGGTTCTCGTAGAGTTATTAACTGGAGAAAAAGCAATATCTTTAACGAGGTCAAAGGAAAGCAAAAACTTAGCCACATATTTTGTAATAACAATGGAGACAGAAAGTGTGTTTGATATTATTGATCCGCAAGTTCTTGAAGATGCCCCGAAAGAAGAGATCATGGTAGTTGCTAATCTTGCACAAAGCTGCTTAAATTTGAATGGAAGGAATCGACCAACAATGAAAGAAGTTGCAATGGTGTTGGAGGGGATTCAAAGGCCCGAGAGAGCAGCATATATTGTTCAACAAAATCCTGAAGAGGCTGAATATGTTAGAACTGAGTACATTGAGCCTTGGGATATTTTCTTCACTTCTACAGGGTCAACTTCGAACATGACGGCCAATACTCGCACTCCGAAAATGCAAGAACTGCCACTACTGTCTTTTGAGTAGCCTTCAACGACTTGTCTTTTTCTTTCTTATAGTTGAGGCTTTTGTTTTCCCTATCTTTGCTGAAGTTTTATTTTTCCTTGTATTTCTCCTCTATCAAATAAGATTTCCTTTGTTTCTTAAAAAAAAAAAGGAAAAAAAAACCTATGTATCACTCATGGTACGAGATTATATGTTTTAACTTGTCTACGCCAGCTCTTGTTTAAGATGAGTGAAATCCCGATACAATTTGAAAAAAAAAAAATTGTATGGTTTTTATTAGGACCTGAACTCTTGATCACCGCCTTTACACCATTTTTTTTTCCTTTTTTGGGCAATTTATTTGCTGAAAAGTTAAAATGTTTCTAACTTCTTGTCATAAGACTAAATACAATTTGCATTTTTATTCTAATCCTACACGGTATATAAGCAAATAAAATTTGATTCTTTCTGAATAATGCTTTTTTAAAAAAAAAGTAATGGTTACATTTTAGGGTTATAATAAAAAATAAATTTTAATGCAAGCAGATAAAGAGAATTACTTAAATGTACATATGAGAAATAGTATCTTAGAGAGAGATGCAAGGGAAAAAAGTTGCAGTAAAATAAGTATTTGTAAGAGCCACATTTGAAAAACAATATTTTTAAAAGTGCAAGAAAATGTTAAGTATTTAAGATTATAAGATCAAAAATAATAGATATACAGAACCTCTCATAGTATAGTATGGCTTCTATAAAGAAAGAATATCCCCCATTAGGGAATATAAAAAAGGGGCTATCACTTTCATTATAAGAGAAAGAAGAGAAAAAGAAAGAGAAAAATGAGTGCACTCATCTTTATTAATACAAGTCTTTAGTGAATATAGGCTTAATTAACAATCATACCACTTTAAAATTATGCAAAAGTCCTTACTTTTATCCAATGATTGTCTTAAAACATTATGTTAGAGTAGCGATATTCGTTTCTTCAATCCATATAGGAAGCAACAACCAACATACATTGTTAAAAGAATATAGTTATAACACTACAACAATATAAGCTTTTAGCAGTGACAGAAATCATCACTAAAAGTTGACTCGAAGTTTTTGGCACGACAAATCATTGCTAAAAAGTCGCCACTAAAGATTCTTCGCTAAAAGTTTTTTAGCGACGATATTTCGTGGGATCACGAATCCAGATAGATGACATCATCAATGATTTTTAGCAACAACATTTTTGAAAATTTTGTCACAAAAAGTTTAAAAATTTTTAAAAATTTTTAAAATTTTATGAAGATTTAGTGACTACTAAAGGTTTTGTGCATAAAGTATTAGCGACAACAATTGTTTTCGCCAATATTCTTTTTAATTTTGATAATAGTTAACAATTAAATGATTTTTTGTTTTGATTTTATTTTTAATTAAATTTTTATCAGAAAATATTTATAAATTTTGTAAATTTAGATAATAATTGAAGTGCAAATTATTAATAATTAAAGAATTAATGCGATAGTAATAAATAAAAATCTTATAATTAATATTAAGTAACATAACACAAATATGATATACACTTAACAAAATAAAATAAAACATAGTACATCATCTATTATGTAACACCCAGTTTTTCTATTTAATGGGAAATAGAAAGGTTTGACGTTAGAATCGACAATAGTGATATTATTATTAACATGTTATTTACTGATGTTACAGGTTACAGCGAGATGGGTTTGATGTGCTACGAAAAGTTCATGCCAATTATATAGTAATTATGGTTATTTATGAATTAATGATGTGATGATGTATTTTATTTTGTTTTAATTGAATAGAGTATAATAAGAATAAATTAATTAATTGAATTGTTTTATTTAATATATACATAAATAAATATATGAGAATATATGTATAACTTGAATTGTATGTATAATAGTTGGTGTTATTTGTGCACGGCCATATATGTACATTGGACCAAAAGTTGGGCCTTGCGGCAGCTTTGCTGATTAGGAGTAGGAAGAGGGAAAAAAAAAATGTTACATGTGGGAAAAAAAAAAAAAGAAGAAGAGGGAAACTAAATTAGAGTAGGATTAGGGTTTTAGTCTCCACATAAAAACTATATAAAGACCTCCTATTAGTAATCTTAGACTTATACTTCATTCATTCTTCATTGATTGGCTTTATGCTTGGTTTTCTTTGACTTTGTCAAGATTTTTAGTCTCCTTAATTTCATTCATCTTGGTAAGTGTATCAATTATTTAGCATGTTTGTTTGATGTTTTAGTTTATTATGTTAGTATTAGAATTTTTATTATCATCATGTGGATTCTCTTATCATATGTATTTCATGTCAAATGGTGATTGAAAAGAGTTCATGATGTGGTTGTTTTAATTAATCTCCCATGAAACCCTAGATTAGAGATATCATATATTGTTATATTTTTGTTATATAAATCTT
>CAMOHE010025488.1:0-12847 GCA_946598075.1 Artocarpus hirsutus | reverse complement strand
AATATACATGTTTCTTTCCATTTTTCTATTTTATTTTTATACTAACATGTATTTTTTTTTTCTTTTTTCCTCCAAATATATTATCTTCAAGTGGTGGATTCTAGACCAACTTTAAATAAATGCTCCTAGTTTTGACATTTGAAAAGTGATTTTTTAAAAAAAAAAATTGATCGACTAACTGTTAATTTTTTGTACATAAATTATAAATTTATAGTAAATCATTGATTAGTTTTTAAACAGTCAAATTTTTGTTAACGCGTGTCAAACTGCAAGCGGAGTTCTTATACAAACTAGTTAGGATATGAAGTATACATGTAGATTTTTAAGGGGGGAAATAGCATTTCTTAAAGAGGTAATTAAAATTAATAGCAACTATTAGACAAATGTTATGTAAATAGCATATTTAATTAAAATAAGATATTTTAATAAACAGAATATAAAAATGCTAATTTTTTATTTTTTTAGCAAAGTTGACTTGTCCATATCGCTTTTGTTTACTACAATTAATGATAGTGAATAATTCACATTGCTTTTTTTTTTTTTTTGTTGACGTGATTCACGTATTACATACGTTGATACGATTAGTATATTATACATCTGGTTGACTTGTAGTTGTAAATATCAATTAATTCCTAAAAACAATCATATCAAACGCTCTTGTTTTATTTTATTTTATTCTATTTTATTTTATTTTTGTTTTCCAACCACAAAATCTTTGAATTTCGGATTTCTTTTAGTACTTTGTCCTTATGTTTTGCTCTTCTGTATTAATTGTCAAAGCTTTTCTCTCACATTCATTTCATCATTTCACTTCAAGGTCATTAGTATTCAAACATTGCCTCTCTTGTTCATCAGTTGAAACCTTTTATCTCCCTATAGTTGTAGCTGTCCAGAAGTATGTTTATTTCATCAGGTTTACTTATTTTTTTCATAACCTTGATTAATCTTTTTTTTTTTTTCTATTCCATCAAGTTTGTTCATTTTTTTTTTCACATTTATACAATTTATACATTTTTTATTATTTTCATTCTGATTCATCCTCTTATTATTATTTTTGTCATTGTCATAATGAATTTATTCTTATGATAAAACTTGTGCTCATACGTTGGTGCACATATTTGACATTTTTTATGATTTATATTTTTTATGATACATCTATACACGTAGTTGAATTTTTTTTTTTACTACTTTCGTCATTATCATAATGATGAATCAATTTTTTATGATAACACTCATATTCATATATTTAGTGCACATATTTCTTTATATTAGTCTTGTTATTATCCTAGAACTTCAATTATTTATGATAATTCTTATATTCACACTTCAAGGTACATATTTAACACTTGTTTTTGACTATTTCTGTCACTATCATAAAACTTGTATTCTTTATGATAACGCTTAAATGTACATATTTTCTATTCTTGATTTTTGTCAGTTTTTTTTTTTTAATTTATAATCTCTTATTTTGCACGTACACTGGAATTTAATTATAAATCTTCAACATAATTAACTAATCATTGTGAAAATGAAATTCTTTATATTTTGTTTAAAGAAATTTTTTTTGTATGGTTGTTGTTATTATTATTATTTTTTTTATCTTTATCCCCTCTTTTTTTAAAGAACAGGCTGTGAGTGCTTTTGCTTTCATTTCTATGGTGAAATACGCTATAATTTATTTAGCATTAGGTAAACGAAAATATTAAAATATTTTTGTTCCATAAAGGTTACAAAATTTAAAAGGATTAGCAAATAATTTAACATTAGGCATGTCCTCGGAAGCTTCACAACCACACGTTTAGTACAGACATTTTAGATTTATTTTAATTTTTAATTTTTAATTTTTATTTGGAAGCTTGAAGCTTTGCAGTTAAGGGAGCTGGCGGCTATACATAACAATCATCTTGGCTTCCTGGGTTTCCACAAACAAGATTGAAGGTATTCCTTAATCCTTATTCTTCTCAAATGCTTGCTACCTCAATCAAAACCTCTGGTTTGAATTTGCGTGGAAAATACACCCAACATCCTTTTTGCGTGTTGGACTAGACTGCCCGTTAATTTATATTTTTTTTTCTGGTAAGGAATAGTAAAGAATATGATAAGATAAACAAATATATAAATATATAAATAAATAATTACAGTTTTATGCTTAGGATGAAATATCTTCTCAGTTGCGAACAATTTCTATTAACGTAGTTGCTACTATTGTTTGAACTTTTGCTTAAATTAATTTCATTCCTTTTGGTTTACAATTATGTCTAGTTCTATAAGCACGAACTTAGATGGAATGTGAGGTTCATTTTCTTTTTCTTTTACTTTTTGCATTTTAATTTTGCTTTTCTACGAATCTTTTATATGTGTATCTTCTTTTTCTATTTTGTTTTTCCCCAAATATATTTGCTTAAGTAATATTGTATCTCGATTTGTGGTCGATGACCAAACAAACTTATATATAAATGCCCGTAGTTTTAAAAATTATTTAAAAAAAAAAAATTGATAGATTGTTGATTTTTTTTTTTCCTTGGGAGATCCATGGTGGGGTCCCTTTTCTTACTCCACCAGTGGAGTATGATCTAAGAGTTATTATGCAATCTTAGAGAGGATTCACATAGCTTTAGAGATGCAACAATAAGCCGAGGCCCGTGGGCTGGCCCGGGCCCATCTTGCTAAGTGATGGGCCAGGCCGGCACGGCCCGACACTGTTCACGGCTCGGCCTGGCTCATAAATATTGATGGGCTGGGCTGACTGAGCCAATATATGTCGGCCCATAAAAAATCATGGGCTAGGCCAAGGAGGCCTGGGCCTCGGTTGGGCCTGCTCCGTCTAGGCCTATAATGGGCCGGCCCATCCCCACCCACAATTGACAATATTTTTTTTATGCTTTTTTATGTTTTTTTTTTTGTTTTTAGTAATTTTGTAAACATCTTATGTATAATTATCTTGATTGTACTTTTTTTTTCCTTATCAAGGTTTTGTCCCACTAGGTTTTCCTTGGAAAGGTTTTTAATGAGACAATTGTAAATAAAATATCCCTTTTTATATTTCCCTTGACTATTCAAACTTTTATATTTGTTAACTCGTTTAAAAATTCAAAAATAAAAAATAAAAATAAAAAAATTTAAAATTACATGCTTAGATGGGCTGGCCCATTTAAACCTATGATGGACTAAGATGGGCCGACTCATTTAAGACCCACAGTACGGCCCGACACGGCCTATGTAAAATTAGCCCGTGGGTCGGGCCGGGCCAAGCCAAGGTAATTTTAATATGGGCCGGCCAGGCCCATTAAATTGGTGGGCCGAGCTGGCCCGGCCCGCGTGGGCCTTAGGATAACAGGCCAAGCCAGGCCGGGCCGGCTGTTACGCCCTAAAGTACGAGAGGTGACGTGGTAGATTAATTAAGTTAATTAAATAGAAATTTAGTTAAAACATGGGTTAAAAATCAAGGGATTTATTTAATAAAATGTGAAAAATTTAAAATCTTTTTGTAATGAGTAATTATAATATCTAAATAAACAAATACATTAATAAAATAAACAATAAGAAAATGAAATAGAAAAATGGAATGAAACGAGAATGGGTCCCACTGACTCACATCTTGTGCACACACATAGTACTGACAATATTACAATACAACCACAATCCAAAATAAAGAGAAAGTTAATATTATACATGCCTTAAATTATTTGTTCTACAACCTACCCAGATCTTCTACTGGTTGCAAGTCTGGTTAGCGGACTCTTCTCCGATCCTAAGCTGATATCCACCTAAGGGGTAAGATTTTAAAACAAATAAAAAGTGAACGAAAGGCTCAGTAGGACTATAATTTGAAAATATTAAAATTTTAAAAGAAATTTCATTATTCAAATAAATATGTAGAAAACAAACAAGAACAAATAAATAAATAGATGAAAATTTAATAAAAGCTTTCCTTACCAAACAGTTTAAGTAGGTCGAGCAGAAAAATACCATTTTCTTTTTCCTGGGTAAACCATATGTATTTCACCACCGTAGTAGCCCAGCTAAGTTTCGAGACCTGGCTCCAAAGTCATACACTACACGACCCGACCTCTGATATGGCATCATGCCCTTAAATATAATTATATATCTTTCTATGAATATTAAAATCACTTTTTTACCAAATATAACCGTTTACATTCATTATGAGGTTTATTATGAAAAATCACATCAATTCTACCGTTTATAAAATCAGTTGATGAAAATATATTTTCAATCAGTCACTTGAAAACATTTTTGTTAAAAATTCTTTTGAGGCCAAATCATTTGAAACTAGCTACTAAAGAAGGGGTAGAAGTCCTACCTTAATACTCGTGCCGGTGTCCCACACCGTAATCTCAGTTCGCTATACGTTAGCTCCGTGGATCCACGCACAACCTTAAATGGAAACTAGGTCTATTAGTATCTAGCGTGAGATATTCTATGTTACTAAATCATCTCATGGTGTCCTAGTGTGCCATTTAAATTTATAAAATCATTTTACAAAGTTAGAATTTCAATCGGGGTTCAAAATGATGAAAACGGGTGAAAAATTACAAAATTTCTACTATGCCAGTCGGCTTGTCGGTCCCCTGTTTCGGCCGGCCGAACTGTGCAGTTCAGTCTACCGAAAAATCTAGTAAGGTCGGCCAAACTTTTCTAAGTCTAGCCTGCCGGTTGTATGAATCCGGCTTGCCGAACTCATGAATCTGGCCTACCGAACATGAACTTCGGCCTGTCGATCTGAAAAAGTTCTAGAATTTTTCAAGAACGAGAATTTGACCTCTGGAGCCCAAATCTTCATTTTAACCTGTTTTTCTCAATTCTCAAGCATGAGTAATGATCATAGTTGATAGAAAATCATAATAGATTACTTTTTAATGCATTAAAACAAGATTTAGACAAAATTTTTGGAAAAATCTGAGAAAAATAAAAAATCTTGATTTAAATCCGTGTAGTCTAGTTATTCTAAGTTCCTTTAACCTAAATTGAAGGTTTTTTAAACTTAGAAAAACTTAGATTTCCAAATGCAAGAAAATTGAAAAATTTAGAAAAGTTTAGAAATTTCAAAACTAATCTCGAATTAAAGCTTTAAATCGTAGTTGTAGTTGCTAAATCTAGTCCCCGAGCCTTCAATCCACTAACCTGAAGGTTGAAATTGATTTTTGTTTCAAAAATTTTGAGAAGGAATTGAGAGAGAGTGAAAAACCGAGAGAGAGAGTGAGGAAGAGAGAGACAGGCAAGAGAGAGGAGGGAGAGGGAGAGTGTGAGTGAGAGTGAGAAAGAGGAAGAGAGAGTGAGAATAAATAGAGGAAAAATGAGCATTTCTATTGTGCAAAAACTGTGTGCCGCCTACAGTTTTGTAAAACAGATATTTTGATAAATTGTTTTGTTTCAAATTTCAAATAACAATTAAAAATAATTTAGAGTAATTAAAAATCATTAAAAGAATAAAAATAACATAAATTTAAAAATTTCACAAAATGATCAAATTAAGTTTAAAATAGTCACGATGACACACTAATCCACCATTTAACATTCTAATAACACTTAATTAATTTCGAGACGTTACACCGGTCCGTTCTTGCATCACTATATAGCTTTTACGGCACCGAATCAAATTCTAAATACAATAAATATAATAAATTAAAAAATAGAAAAACAAATTATACAAACTAAAAGTGCAGCAACTGCTCTAGCTGCTACCGCGACCGCTGTGGAGATTGTACTGCTCCTTTGAAGGCGGTGTGTACCAGATCCCTTCTACGGCGGCGCCCCTTCGCAGGTGTTAGAGGCTCGGGATGGAGTTAACGAGGGCTCGACAATGGGGTTCGAGGGTGCTCAACGATGGGTTCACGAGGCTCAGTCGTGTTCGTGGGGCTTGACAGCGTTCATGGGGGCTGGCGACAAGATTTGCCGAGGCTAGCGATGAGATTCGTGGAGGCTTCAATGGCGTTCGTGGGGTTTGGCGATGAGATTGGCGGCGGCTAGCAAGGGGGTTCACGGCGACTGCGGCGGGCTTCGCAGATGCTGGCAGCCAAATCTACGACTGCTCAGCGATGGGCTTCTTCGAGCGTGAAGTCTAACACTGGCGGCGGCCTGAGTTTGTTGGAGATGGTGGCAGGATTTGTCGGAGGTGGTGGGGAAAACAGTTCTTTTTCCTCTTTCTCTGGTTTTTTTTTTTTTTTTGTTGCAGTAATAGCATTGAAAACAGAATATGTCCAAACAAAAACCAATGCCGATTGAGAACTCCTCATCCCATCCAAACACTCCACGCTGCACAAAGACAGACCGGAAGTACTGCTCAATCTGGAAGCATAAAATAGAAACACAGTAGCTGACGGTAAAATCAAGATAGTTGACAGCACAACATGAATACCAAACTTGCCCTAAGATCAAGCTTTTCTTCAAAACCAACATTCTTACTTTTATTGATTGATAATGGCACCCAATCTGATATAAGATGTGGTCCAGATGGTGGAGTTTGATTACAGGAGTCTTATTGTTAGTTTGGCCGTCGTTGTTGTCAGCGGAGGAGGCGTGATTAGCCTGACGCCGTCATTGGAGTGGGACGCCGTCGTCGGAGGCTTGGTCGAAGGAGGGGAAAGACGGAGTTTTTGAAATTTTCAGGTTGAAGATAAGAGTTTAATTGTGGTGTTTTTAAGTTTATTTTTTCCTGATGAGCTCATTTGTTAGCAGCCATTGGATCAAGATCTTATGGTCCTAACAAAAATTTTTTAGCCGTGGAGATTTTTTATGCCTTCCACCATAACATTACCCTTTTTTCTTTTGGTATATTAATCACTAGTTTTTGTTAAATCATAATTTTTTAAAACAAAGTCAAACTTTTCGAATAGCGTGTCCAATCACTAACTGATTATTCATACATACGGGTAGTGTCATATTTAAGTTTTTGAATTTTTTTGACACGTGGATTATATAATTTTCATTAAAGTTTGTTTTAGAGTGTTTTGCGACCATAGTTAGAACTATTCAAACAGTATAAGGCTCTCATATATTACAGTTAAAAAAGTTATTATAAGATGAAGCTTTCATATGCTGTAATATTTTAAACCATAACTATAATTTTAACTACACTTATCAAGCAGTCTATTTGTTTTCTTGATTTATTAATCTCTTTAAACTTTAGTTTAATAACAAGAAATAGTTTAAGTAGAAGTCTAGAGCACATTTTAGGGGGAAGATTTTAGTAGGCTAATTTAAACAATAGATTATTTATAGAATACAGATAGAAAATAGTATTTGAGAAGGCTAGCTATAAGAAAAAAAATGTTTAGGTAATGATACATTTGACAGATATATATTTATATATTGAAGGAATATTATTTTAGTAGTGTAATTGGAAAAAAAATTGAATTTATGGGGACTGCATATAAGAAATATTATTTTATAGGACTATAAGAAAAAGTATTAACTAAATAGGGGAACATTTGAGAATTATTTCAAATGGGAAAATTAGCGGAAAAAAAATGAGTTACATTTAAATATATGATCTAGAAATCCAAAAAAAAAAAAAGATTGCAATGTATGTTGATTGAAGTTCACTTTATTGGACTGCAAAAAAATTTAAGGACAATGAGAAAAACATTTTAGTGAGAAAATTAGAGAAAAATATTCAATACGAGACATCAAAAGTAGAATTTAAAAAACAAAATAAAAAGAAGGATTAAAACTCACATTTCAACAAGTGTTTTGGCTGAAAAGTCTCAAACTCTAAAAGAAATTATAAGCTTTACCTACATATTTTGTCATCCAGCCACAAAAATGTCAAGGTACACTATTAGAAATTATCGCTTACATGATGCTCATGGTTTCCGAGGAACCCATAGTAATAAATCAAATGATACTTTACATCGCTACTTTAGATGATGGTTTTTTCGAAACAGTCATTTACAGTACCTATTAGACGACGATTTCTCAAAAACCATCGTCTAATGTTCTCAAATAATAGGCAGGATATTTTCCGCTCATTCTTTTTCTAAAAAATTTTAATTTTTTCTATTCGAACACTTTATTTAGTTTACAAACTCTAAAGTTTTCTCTTAAATCCCATGTTGTCTCTTTAAGTTTTCTTTATCTCTCTCTTTCTCACCTCCTAACTCTCTCTTTTAATTCTATCCTCATTTTTTCCTAAATTCACTGTGGCGTCCGGCCCGGGCGTATTCCCTCAAGCCTCCATTGGACCCACCTTGCGGGGCCCCCGGACTTATGGCTCTTATTGGTAGACCATCCCCGTGCCACTCACTCATCCGTACTGTCCCCTCTGGGGCCCTCTGGCCCCTCAGGGATTTATTTCGCGTCCCTCGAGTTCGAACCTCAAACCTCCCTTAAGAGGTTCTTATTTCCTTCTCGAGTATCAATTGAGTTAATTGGTACTCGAGAAGAAAATAAGAACCTCTTAAGGGAGGTTTGAGGTTCGAACCAGAGGGACGCGAAATAAATCCCTGAGGGGCCAGAGGGCCCCAGAGGGAACAGTACGTATGAGTGGGCGGCACGGGGATGGTCTACCAATAAGAGCCATAAGTCCGGGGGCCCCGCAAGGTGGATCCTATGGAGGCTTGAGGGAGTACGCCCGAGCCGGACGCCACATTCACTCCCTCATCTTTTCTAAACTCCTCACTTCCTTAATCACTGCCACCAAGGTCCTTATATCTATCATATCTGTCGTTGTTGTTGTTGCCATCGCCAGCGCCATCCCCTTGACCATCAAAATTGAGTACTTTCCTTTCTTTGAATTTAAGTTGTTTTTGCTCGCATTAATAGTTTTCCTTTGTATTTGATTAAGGAATTTTTGTTTTTAGATTTTGTAAAGAAACTTTGTTTATGGTTTTCAAAATAAATATGTTATATCCATCACATTAGCTATCGTCGTCGCTGTTACCACCCTGTTAAGCACTGAAATTTGGGTAATTTGCTTTCTTTGAATTGAACAATTTTTTTTTTTCAGATTTATAGTTTTTCTTTGTATTTGATTAAGTATTTTTTATTCTTAGATTTTGCAAAGAGACTTTGTTTATGGTTTTAGAAATAAATCTGTTATATTCATATTGATTATGTCTGACGAGAAGAATTTGTAAGACATGTTTTTGAAAGTTGTTATGTTTAAATTATGAGATATGAATTAAGTTTTTAAAAAAGTGGATGTGAATTTATGAATAATATTTAAAGAAATTGTTCTTTGAAAAGAAATAGTTTTCATGATTTTTTAAATTTTGAAGGCACAATAGATGACAGTTTTTGCAAAAAACGGTCATCTAATGTGCATATTACTGACGGTTTTGTTGTCTAATGTGAATAGATAACACCGGAAAGAATTTAGGTAATGGTTAAAAATTGTCATAAAAATTGGACCATATATTACGACTTTAGATTAGACAACAGTTTAACTAATCGTCATCTTATCCTTAGACGACGGTTTTTAGCCGTCGTCTTATCATCGGTCTCTACTAGTAGTAATAATATTTTTGGCATCACTTATGCTAAAACGTATAGGTAACAAAAGTATATATAAACAATTTTACTCATCCATTATGTATAAATGAATAGGGTTAATTACATAATTATATCTTATAGTTTTAATTATTTCTCAATTCATCCATGTGTCTTAAAAAACAACAAATGTATCCCTTAAATTTGAAAAATATATTTCAATTTTACCTCTCGTTTAATTTTTTAGACAAAAAAATAGAGATAAGACAAAGATATCCTTAATTAGACCGAACTTGTTTCTAAAATATATTTATCTTCTGGAGAATTTTTTTCAAAGAATTTTTCAACATTCAAAAAACCTTAATATTTAACATCATTTTTTCCCTAAAATATAGGGAGAGAGAGACAAAGATACCCGTAATTAGACCAAATTTGTTTTTAAAATATATTTTTCTTGTGAAATTTTTTTAAAGAATATTTCAACATTAAAAAAATTAATACTTGACATATTTTTTTTATTTAAAATTTGATGCTTTGTTTTAGGTGTTTTTATGTTTTTAAATGAATAAGATACTTTTTACAACTGTGTAAAAGTAATTATGTCTTTTTCTCTAATTTTTTTATTTAAAAGGATGAAATTGAAATAAGTTTTTTAAATTAAAGAGATACCTTTGTAGTTTTTAAAAACAAAGAGATAGATTAAGAAATAGTTAGAAGGTGATGGTATAATTACCTAATTAACATAAATAATGAATATAATGCCTACACAATTTGTGGAGCCTATTATTGGCGTTAGGAAAAAGAACAAGGACGGGAATCTCATCCCTATAATGCTCACATAGCACATTGTCATCCTACATGGCATGTCGTGGCATTATCAGTAATACTTTTTTGCACGTGGTGATTACAAGGTAACTAAAATAAGTGTACTTTTTAGTGTCATTTTTTTTTTCCAATTTTCTCTGTTTTTCGAAACTATCAGTATCGTTTGGATTTGAAATTTTCGTTTATTTATTTTGAACTTGCATTCCCATTTTAAGTCCAAGTTTTGGAGTCTATTTTTGGATTTGTTTTATCGATTTGTTGATTCCCTGGCTTTATTTGTTTCTATAATCCGTGTATATTGAGTGACAATGTAACATATACATCATTAGGGACGTGATGAAGATGGTTAAAGATCAAAGAAGATCAATGGTTGTCTTGAAGACACTAGTTAATGCTGTAAGCTGCATGCTGGCTATCATGAGTACATTAATATTGTCAGCATCAGGAGCAGCACTGCCGATTGTGAAAATTGCCAAGGATCACTGCGAGGCACAGTGTGGGGAAGTGAACATCCCATTCCCGTTCGGAATCGGCCTTAATTGTTCTCTTGACGAATGGTTCGAAATATTCTGCCATAAATCTACAGCCCCTTACACTCCTTTCCTTAAACATACCCAATGGGAAGTGCTTAATATTTCGGATTTTTATACGGACAACTCCTACAATTCCCCCTACAATCAATATATTCAGGTGAAAAATCCGATAAGTTTCTCGAATTGCACGGGCAAGAAAACCCAAAAAGCGTTGAATTTAAGTGGAATGCCATTTAGTTTCTCTTCGCAAAACCTTTTCGTTGCTGTGAGCTGTGGCGTTCTTGCCAAGATAACTTCAAGTTCAGTCAACATATTATCTCAGAAAGGGTGCACCTCAGTCTGCTCATTAAGCACAGATCATGACAAGAGCAGTAGTATTGCAAGTCCTAATCATGAAATTGTTTGCCATGGCATAGACTGCTGCGAAACCACCATTATTGCTGATGACAATACCAACACCTTTGACTTCTCGTTCGAGTACAAAAGCAATACAAGTACAGCAGAGAGTAAATGCAAATTTTCATTCATCATAGACTATTACAATTGGTCTAGTTACAAGAATAGTTCAACATCGAGTTTTACAAACATACGGAATATGAACTATGTTCCTGTCACCCTAGATTGGTACCTAAATTATACAGACATCAACAAGATGTTTAGAACAAATATGTCCATGGCAGCAAGAAAACACCGCTTACAATACTGTGATGACAGAAGCGATAAATATTTGAGATCTTCAAGTCCACAATGTTACTGCATAGGATTGCGAGGAAATCCATATCTAAATGAAGGATGCAATCAAGGTAAACCTTGAAGCAATTTAAACTACTTGCTATCATGAGCTTTTAAGTGATCTGTTATATATTTTTTCCCACTTGTACTCGATGAAAGAAAAAAATGAACTGCAGTAAGTTTTGTTGTACAAATATATACATCATTAATTGCCATGATATTACATGCCTGCGTTTTAAAAATAATTGTTATATATGGCTGCAGGTATAGCCTAGTGGTAATTTTACACTTAACCCTACCCTACCATAATGTGTAGAATTCAAATCCCTGCCCTAATTTAAAAAAAAAAAAAATGTTACACAGCATAAAAATCAGTCATTGACAAATAAAATATTTCATTTTATTGGCAATAATTTGTGAGACGACTGACTCAACAGCGTACACAACATAAAAAGAGAAAAAAGCATGGCATTTTTTTATTGCAAGAAAACAAAAAAAAAAAAAAAGTACTAGCTCCTTGTTTTGATTTTATCTTCTGGTTTTTCCTGTCAGATATCGATGAATGCGAGAAGTTCTCAATGGATTGTGGGCCAGGGGGCACTTGTGTTAATACTTACGGGTCCTACCATTGCAGTTACAAGCGCAAGTCTATCCTCATAGGTCTTCCTCTGTCTCCTCAGTTTTTACTTCTGATGTTTGAATCGAAATATCCAATAATAAGCAAATTAGAAAGAACAGCTAGAAAGTAGAAAAACTGCAAGATATCATATGCATCTTCGAAATATATATGTACGTACGTGAGTGTGCATATATGTATATATACGTGTTGTATATTTATATACAATAGCTATTATTGTGCAAACTTAAACTATTTATTGAACTTCTTTCTGTATGTGTTTTTCTGATATGCTCTGTTCACAAGTTACATGATTTCATGCACTTAAAGTTTTGTGATAGTTATGGTAACAGTGTGGTGCTTCTTATATATGGCCTTTTCTGTACACACACATGTTTCCTTGTACAACAACATTATTGATAACCATGATTTACTATAATGTGTCTATCAATATTTATGCACATTTGCCTTGATCCATACAGGTGTTGGCAGTGCTCTTGGAGCTTTGTTTCTACTTTTCAGTGCGTGGGGGTTATACAAGTTCATGAAGAAAAGAAAAGAAATTAAACGCAAGCGAAAGTTTTTCAAACGCAATGGTGGTTTGTTGCTACAACAACAAATATCAACTGTTGAAGGCAACGTCCAGAAAACCAAGTTGTTCAATTCGAATGAATTGAAGAAGGCCACTGATAAT
>CAMOHE010025485.1:0-77974 GCA_946598075.1 Artocarpus hirsutus | reverse complement strand
TTTTTTTTTTTTGTGCTCAAATACTTTTTTGTTCCTCCTATTATGTAAATACACAAAATATCCCTGTTTTTTGTGAAATCATACTCAAAGTCTCAAAATACCTCCTAAAACAATTACATTTTTTGAAAATTTCAATATTATTTTTCTTAATTTATATTAAATGCAATGTTAAGTATGGCTTGACTAAAAAAATTAAATAAAAAGAAATTTAAGATGTTAAAATAAATAATTGTAATTAAGCAAAAACTTCAAACATTTTTAGAGTTTTTAATTTTTAAGATTGATAAATAGTTTTTCGGTTCAATAATGTTTTAAATTATATGTAATAAAAGTTGGGAAGGATAATCTTGATTTTTTAAAAAAAGTTGAATTCTGTTAAGTGTATTTTGAGTATAATTTTTAAAGTATAGGGAGGTTTTTGGGTATTTATATAATATGATGTGTAATGTAATATGGTGTTTGTGAGAAGAATAGTATAATATAATTATGTGTTTAGATTATCTATAATATAATGTGATGTTTAGGAAAAGAGTTAAAACTGTGTAATTAAAACTTTGTGTGAGAGCTTTACACTATAAGAGCTTTACATTTACAGTAAAAAGCTATAACGTTAGAACCAATCCTCCAAACATCCAACAAGAAGGAAAACGTTGGTGACTAGGCAAAAGACACGGGGTATAATCGGTATTTTCCTTTATTTTTAGTGTAATGTCGTTTCTTGTCCTTTTTGGCTGATGTATTTTTCAATAATTGGTGTCGTTTTCAGTTGAAGTCCCTTGTTTTTTTAACCTTTTTGATCTTTCCAATTGATGTCGTTTTTGTCGTTAATGTCTCTCTCTATGTCGTTTTTACTATTGATGTCGTTTCATTCTCTAGTGTCGTTTCTTTTTATGACGCTTGTGCACTTGATATCGTTAACGGCTGCTTTTCAGTGTTTCGTCGTTTTCCCAGTTGATGCATTTATAATTGCATTTCCCAGTTGAAGCACCTAAAATTACTGTAGTTTCTACTTTCCAGTCGTTTCGAAATTAATATCTTAATTTAATCATATTTATCCTTTTTTTTCTTTTTTTGTTTTGTTTTTTGTTTGTTTGCTTTTTGTTTTTGTTGTTGTTCTTTTTCTATATATTGTTTTCGTTTTGAAGAATGATTTATAACTCTGGATCAGGCTAATGAATACTATAGGACTAAAAGACATAAGTGTTTTAGGCGGGTTTCATAGGTTGCTTGTGATCTAAGATTTCTCATCAGAACATGAGATTATATAAAATAACCAATGTTTCCAAAATGAACTGTTCGGTAGAAATATGGGAAGTAATAGGCTGGCCAAAATATTTCCAAAATAACATTTTTGTAATTATCCAACTTCCATGAATAAACCTCTTCCGTTACGAGATTAATTAACGACAATTATTGATTGGATTGCGTTGCCAAATATTATAAAGTTTAGAGTACAACGTGTAAAAGATGATAAGTTTAGATTACATGAATGTAATTTACCCAGTTAAACATGATATGAGGCATGGATTTATTTTATCATGTTGAATCTCTTGGATGCAGGATTATCAGGTCAAACCCAAGCCATGAAATACCAATGGAAGGAAGGTGAAACCAAACAACTACGAAGGCCAGTGGAACTACAATTACTCTGTTTTTTTGGGGCAAGGACCTTCCCTTATATAATTATGTTTATATTGTCCGTTATTACGTGGAAAACAGCAGTGATGGGTTTTCTTTTCTAGAGAAGAAATTCTAGTTTAGGAGTGAGAGTGTTTTTCTTAATTATCATTTTTTTAAGGTTAATGAGACAATTGACCCAATTACGTTTATTAAATTAAAATATGACTCTAAGTTGTAAAAATTCTACAAATGTTTCATAATGATATCATTAAAATTATTTATATGTAATTATATAATACAATATGTAATATCATTAAGATAATTACTATATCAATAAGGACATTTTTAAAATATTTTAAATATTATGTTAAATTTTAATTTCATAACAATAATTTAGATACGTACTGTAATTTTTATTTTTTTTTATTGAGGTTTAGGTTTTCAGGTAATAATTTTTTTTTTCCTTTTTTTTTTTTACAGTGTAAAGTTAAATATACTCCTCATTGGAGTCTCTAGTATTATTTGTAGAGCTATAATTCAGCGTTATGCATTTAGAGCCCCAAAAAAAAAAAAAGAAGAAGAAGCCTACTGTCAATTTTTTTCCCTTCATTCTTCCTTTTTTAAGCATATAATTGCACGTTTCAATCATGTAAGTATGATGGTAGAAAAATTTCAAGTGTAAAGTTTAATCTTCCTTCTCCCTTTTTCCTTTGTAAATAAAGTTACTCTTGTGACAAGGATATTCAAGTGTAAAGTTTAATCTTCCTTCTCCCTTTTTCCTTTGTAAATAAAGTTACTCTTGTGACAAGAATTCATTATTGTATTGTTACAAATTAGCAACCCTAATTTATTAAACAAAAAAACTTACTCTTGTGACAAGGATTCATGATTGTATTGTGAGAGCAAAAAAGCAAGAAAAAAAAAATTAATGAAAAAGAACACACAAAATTTAAGGCTGTGTTTAGCATTGCTTTTTGAGGCTATTTTTTAATTATATAAATGCCTACAACAGTCTTGAGTATTTAGTAAAATATGTTTATTCTTATCATTATACATCTCTACAATTTTGAATATACCTGTAATTATGCTTCTGTTATTCACAGCAACTTTAAAAAAATGTACCAAACGCCTACCTTTTTTTGGCTTACAGTACAACACAACGAAAACAACAGCATAACACAACGATACTAAGTTGACCTTTAAATTAAAAAATCGTACACCATTTAACTTTCTATGTTTTTTTTTCTACTCGCTACTAAACCTCAATTCGGCATCCATTTATATATAAAACAACTAGGATAATTAAATTTTACAAGTTAAAATCCTCAAACTACCCTTAACAAAATTTTACAATGTCGATCATTGTAATTTTTTACATAATAATAATTCGTTAGAGTGTTAAATTAACGTAAAGCTGCAAATTTTTGTTAATATTTTTTTAATCTCTCAGTTTATGATTAAGTAAAGCAACGTGGACTTGAACCAAAATGGGGAATGGCACATAAATCAAAAATGAAAATGTTGTCAGAAATGGGTTTTTTTTTTTCTAATTTTTATTATTATGAGTTTATCAGAAATGGTTTTAATAGACAAGCGTTATGGATAACAGAAATCTCCAACTTTCCTTCTAGTTAGAAAGGCTTTATTTTAAGGGACTTTCTGGCTTGCCGACAATGAATTCATGGAAGAAAAAATCTATTTGAGACTTTAGAACGTTTAAATTACACAATTAAATGACTGAAAAAGTTACCAACAACAGTGAAATTGGGTGGTAAGAAACATATTCTCCTTTAAACAAGGTCTCAGGTTTAAGTTTTGTGTATAGAGAAGCATTTGTTGAGAGAGTTTCTCCTGTAGGGTCTGAGCCGGCTTGATCCAGATTAGTCGGAATAACCCTGCTCGAGTTGAGGGACTCTTTGTACAAATTCGTACCTTTAATAGTAGATCCGGATACCGGATGGTTTACACTAAGAAAATGACTGAAAAAGGTTTTAATTTGGTAAAATTAATTACACCCAAATTAAGACCATTGTAGTCCATTCATGTTCGCCATTGGATATGATGACACATTGGCACACATGCAGAACTTGTACTCAATAATTACAGGTAAAACACACGCACATACACGGACAGCAATAATTCGAGAACACTCAACTAACAACAGCATCATCACTACAAAAAAAAAAAAAAAAAAGTTCAAGCTTTTGTGAGAGTAAATGAAAGAGCAATTCTTTATCATGCTTGGTTTGGTATAATTGTCACAAGCCAACAATAGCAAATAAAGGAAAGTACTTTGGCCTTCAAATTCAGTTGGTAGCCAATTAGAAGTTTAAATTATAAAACAAAAAAGTGGATGAAATTAGAATATCACTAATTTAATTTTTTTAATTTTAAAAAAAGCAAAAAAATACTTAACTATGTAATTATAGACATAATTTATCGATAAATTTATAACTCACTCTACAAGAATCAAAATCATCCTACTCTAAATTCAAAAACAAAAAAAATTAAACTATAATTCAAACTCGCAACACGAAGCTTTTAAGTCGGTAACAGTGTAATATTAGTTTTCACCAATTTAGTCAATGGCTTAGATCTCGAGTCCCAGACTAGAGACTAAACTAAAGCCGTGCATAGTGGACGATGAACCAAAAAAGGGCATCTGCGTCACACAAGTCAGTTCTTTGAATGAATGGCAAGGAAAGAACATTACACTACTAACAAAAAGGATGTTGTCACTGAAGAAAAAATGGCCTTTATTTTCGTCTTTGTTTTTTGGACTTTGTATATGATGACCGATCATGTCAAAAGCACGCGTAATCTTTTAGAGGTAATATTATCAGAAGTCGCATATGATCTGTACTTGTGGAAGCTTGCAGCTTTCCAAATCTGCACTGTAAACTAACTATGTTGTCCTTTTCTCGTGGGCAAGTAACAAGTTATACTCCCCAATAGCCCTTCCATATATTTTTATTTGCTTTTATTCTTTCTTTTTTGGTTTGGTATATTTTGCAAAATAATTCAAGGCAAGTACTAAAAAAAATAATGAGAAAGATATTGGGTTTGAGAATAAAAGTAAAATAACAAGAATTATGATTATTTTAAATGGATCATTAAAGGAGACCAAATATTTGTATTTTTTTATTAATATATTGGGAGACGAATAGATGATGAAGGAGCTAAGTGTTAACTTAGTATGAATTTTTTTGGTACATCTGTTGGTTTTCTTTTTAGTATTTATTTATTTATCAGATGGTGTAATGAGAAATAATCTAATTCTTTTATTACTATACTGAATTTAGAAATGCTAATCTTATCAATATAATTATTGAAATTATTTTTACATAACTAAATAAACATTGAATTACAACATGTAAATTTTAAGGATATCTAAGTAAATTTGTCGTTTATTATCTTCGATAGGGAATCGATACCTAATGAATGCAAAGAGTGATATTCTTTGATTTTCTCATTTTCTTGGGACTCACTAAACTCTTATTGTTGATTAATTGAACACATGATTAATGAGAAGGATATGCTAAAGATGTGAAGCCTAATCTTTGGAGCTTTGAAAAGCTTGGTTGAAGATGCAATATTAGAGAAAGAAAAAGGTTTGGGGGTCATATGGTAGTACACATAGTACCTCTCTGTGGCGCTACAGCAGTGAAGACAGGCGCTGCAGCCCCATGGCACATTGTTACAGTGTCTTCAAAGTGGCACCGCAGCGCCAAGAAGTTAGCGCTGCAGCACCAGCGCCGGATATGATTTTAGAGTTGGTTTTTTGGGCTTTTTTTTAGGGCTTTTCTCTTATTTTCTTATGTACTATTAATGCCTGACGTTTTGGGATTTGGGTAGAACAAATTTCTAAGAGAAACTCGTGAGTGTGAGGTTATGAAACATCTTTTAAATGTGAGAGAAACATAAAAATGATTGAGTGATTCCTTTGTAACGAATTTTTTCAACAAATTAGTAGAATCTATGGCGTTAGAAATAGAATGTGGCCAAATTAGTAAACTTGTATAAAATTTTTGGTGCAAATTTTTTTGCTTTTATTTTTCATTTATATTTTTCGTTCCTTGTTATTTTGCTTAGTTCCTTGCAAATTTCCCCAGGATAATCATTTTTAGTTCCTTTTAGGCGAAGTGGGCGTGCCTTTGGTGTATATATCTTAATTTTATTTACACGTGTACATTTCTGCTATCATATATTCTCAAGAAACTCGAAAGTTGCCAGCTAATTGAGTTTGAAAAGAAGTTTTCGAATGTTGTATTGTTACATGACACAAAACCAATAATGGTAAAACAAAAAGCAGAAATTGTTATAAATTTCCTTTTCTTTTCAAAACTAATAGAAGTAAATATTATGTTTGAAAATATTTATAATAAATAATATATTTATGATACAAAATAATAACTAATTTATCTATTTATTTATAATATAAGTAATTCTTATTTATAAAGATTTAAGGTGCAAGAATTTTATTTCTCTCGTATTTACAATATACATAATTCTTATTTACCTAACAAAAAACTATTTAGATCATAAATCTGCTATTACTATATATTTTATCTGAACTTGTTATTTATTTCAAAATATTTCAAAAATCTGTTATTTCTCTTATTCTCTCAAGAACAAGGAGTATTGGCCCATGAAGCCCAATATTGTTTTCTTTCATGTCAAAAACATTAGGGTTCCTTGTGTAGACCTCCACCGATGTTGCTCTCCTTCTAATTGTTAGAGCTGATCAAAATTATTATTTTTTTCTTATTTATCTAATGCCTGAAAAATAAATACCTATAAATTACTTTTTTAGTATCTAACTTAAAAACCAAAAAAAATAAAAGAATATTTTTTTTTGGGTAAAATACTTGCTCCTTGCCTCTTGGCACAACTCATGCACCCTACAAATTCAAAGTGATGGACTAACAATATCGTATAATGAGGAGTAATACTGAAATATACTAAATCCTCAATTAAACGTATATGCACCAATTGTCCAATCAAAATAACGTAATTCTTAATGCAAACAACGTGTTTCACTTGTGTATATATACTAGTTGATACATGAATTCTTAATGTAAACAACGTGTTTCACTTGTGTATATATACTAGTTGATACATGAATTTGGTATATGATATTTTAATACTAGCTCTGTATAGTGATCTTCAAGAATTACCCAACCATGCCTACCTTTTTACTATCCAACTTTATTATTCTAAAGTGAACATGTCAAGACATAATTTTCATGTAAGTCTTTCAAATTAATCGTTTGCCAAGTGGCAGTTAACTCTCTTAAATTTATTAAGTATAGTTAATATGTAAATTGATATATTAGTGCGTCAAATTTTTAATTTAAAATTTATCTATTCGTTTTGTGGTATTTTTCTGATCAACTTTACTTTTAACCTATTTGTTAGTTAGCCAATTTTAAAGTTTGTTAAAAATTATCATAAGTGAATTTTAGCGTTTTGTTAACTCTTTTGAACAAATTTTGATGACTTCTAATAATTTATTTCATTTTCCATTTTGTGACCAAATAATTTCTAAAATTCCCAATGAACTACCCTATTCTCCCCCTCACTCTCACTTTCCTTCTCACTCTCTTTTTCGTCCCTCTCTTCCTCACTATCTCTCTCTTTCTTTTCCCTCTCTCCTTCTCTGAATTTCTAGCTAGTTTGGGGCAAGGAATCAAAGCTCAAGCCACCAAGAATCCTTGCAAAACATCCATTTAAGTTAGCTCACTTTCCCTCTCTTTTTGAAGTTTTAAAGTTTCAAAGTTTAGTTTCAAAATTTTCAATCTTTCTTGAATAACGTAATCCGAGCTTCCTTAAGCTCAAATAATGTTTAAACTAAGTTGTAGAGTTTATTTTACCATGAATCTAAGCTAGTTTAAACCAAAAATCAAGCTAAATCAAGTTTTTTCCTTTTTTCTCATTTTTGAATTAATTTGAAAATTTCCATGAAAAACTTGTTAAGAAGTGTTTAAATATGTTCTATCATGCTATTTTATTGATTTTGGACATTACACATGCTCTGATAATTGAGAAAAACAAGTTTAAATGAGCTTTTGAGCTTGGGAAGGCCAAGGCTCAAAATTTAGAATTTTTCAAATTTCAAAAAATCGACAGGCTGAACTTTAGTTTTTGTAAGCCAAATTCAAGAGTTCAGTAGGCCGGACTCATATCTTCGGCAAGCCGGACTCAAGTAGTTCAACAGGTCGGTAGGTCAAACTTTAGAAGTTCGGCAATCGGACCAGGGATATCGATAGGCCGACTGGGCTATATAAAAATGATTGTTTCTCACTTGTTTTCACTATTTAAAGCATCAATAATGACTTTGATCTTGTGACATGATTTTGTGAACGTTAAGGGCACACTAAGGTACCATGAAATAGCATAGCATTATAGAGTACTCTAAGTTATATATTGATGGATCTAGTTCCCCTTTAGGTTTTGTTTGTGGTTCCAAGGAGCTGACGTATAGCAGGTCGAGATTGTAGTGTGAGTGCTATCGTGCTGCCGAGATTATAGTGTGAGTGCTATCGTGCTAGAAAACAAGGTAAGCCTCTAAACCCTTATTCTTTGTTAGCCATGATTTTAAATGAGTTTTGGCTGCAAAGTGTTTTTAAGGAACGATTAAGATATATTTATTCAGTCATTTTCAATAACTGTTGAATGATGATATGATTATAATGAACAAAATAATGGATGTAAATAAAAAAACTTAGTAATATGAGACTTAAATAATGATCTAGTATCGAATGAGTTAGACGCACCGTTCGAAATGATATGATAGTGCATGATGTCACACAGAGATCAGGTTGTATAGAGAATGACCTTGGGGGTAGGTCCAAAAACCCAGCTGGGCTACTTTGATGGTGATTTCTAGGCTTTGCACATATAATATCGTATTGTATGATTTGAGTTAATCACAGACGATGAACAGTAAGCACAAAATTAGATCTATCAATTATGGCAAATTTTGATGATTTCAAGTTGTGAGAGGTAGGTATGACTTTGTTGAATTATCTAATGTTTTCTTAATTATAATTAAATTTGTTTTTTGTATTTTAATAAAATGTAATTTGAAAACCCAAGTCTTACTGAGCCTTTCGCTCACGATTATATTGTTTTAAAATCTTCCCCCTTCAGGTGATCTGCAGTACACCATCAACTAGGACGTTGCTGTTTTCGCGAGCAGACCTTAAAAGCTTTAGTCAAGATATCTGTTCATTTGATTAAAGCATGTGGTATGTAAATAATGTTTATTGTTGGTGGGACAGTGGTTTTTATATCATTTATGTCGGTAACATGTGTGTACACAACATGGGTCGGGATGGTCCGGCTCGTTCTCGCTGGTTTTATGCTTTAAATTAGTATAATATTGAGGTAATTCATAGCATCATTATTAAGACTTAACAAATGGCATTTTATCCAAAAGGTTTTAAAACTTATCACTTTTTCATAAATAACCTTAATACCTAATAAGCGAGGTTAGTTAATATTCTTGATTAATTTAATTAATCCATCACGTCACCACTTGGGTTTGGGTTCGTGACAGTACTACAATAATTCTTCTGTTTCTCTATTTTTTTTTGTTTTTAAGATTTATTTATCTTGATTACTAATAGTATATTATTCGGTAATTTTTCATTTACAGTTATGTGATTTGCTACTATACTACTACTGTCTTCCAAACTAATAGAAGGCAGGCCTAAGCTATAGGTCTCATGTTATAAGACTTACTCTATATTAGGGTATGATGTTCAATATCACTGGTTCCTTATAACATTAAACTAAAATGAACTATTATATGTTAACAGGGAAAAAAGTGAAAGCATGAATCCTATTGAGCCAATTGCTTATGCACTTCATTAATTTCAGAAATTTACCTTGGAGTGATACATATATATATATATATATATATATATATTTCGGGCAAAGACATAACAACATGATCATGCTGTAATTCGTTCCATGACTACGGCTAAACGACACTAATGCTTTAGAGGGTAGTCGTCCTTTCACCATGCTAAGAGAACCCCAATACTTCATGTCCAATAGACAAAAAAGCACTCCCTAACAAACTAAGATAATTGACCTTTCTTCGAGAAGGATTGGTAATCTCGAAA
Organism: Artocarpus hirsutus; assembly: GCA_946598075.1. NCBI lineage: Eukaryota > Viridiplantae > Streptophyta > Magnoliopsida > Rosales > Moraceae > Artocarpus > Artocarpus hirsutus. The sequence goes on along the minus strand of CAMOHE010025485.1, from coordinate 68,222 downwards.
AAAAAAATCTTGAAAATTGCTAATTAATTAGAATAATTACACTAAACTAAATCTACAAGGAAATCTTATATTATGTACTTGAAAAAAGAACCAAGCCGGCTTACACTTAGATCCAATAGAGGTTTAGTAACCTTACCGACCGACAGTGTTAGTTATTGGTGCTAAAGCACTATTTTTATTATTTTTTTTGCACCAAATTTAATTAGTGATGATTTGATCAACATTTAATTAGAAGTTGATAAGATCATACATAGTAGTCAGAATTAAAATCCCCAAAAAAAAAAAAAAACAACAATATTTCTTAGCCAAAGATGGTTACATATGGGTGACATTAACGTACACGAGTAATATTCTAAAGCAGTGTGAAGGCAGGGAAATAACTTGTCAAAGGCTCCAACTTTTGCCCAAAAAAAAGATCGCCCAAAATCCCGCGTACGGGGGTCGAGTTCCCATAGGATGCGATGTAACGCAATGGCCTCATCAGGTCAAAAACTCACAAAGAAATACATATGCATTTTTTGTGAAAAAAATATAGCTAGGGTACGTAGGACTAGGGCGCTTGGCCAAATTCAGGGCCAACTTGCAAGTACCAAAATAGCATATCATGTGGGAATTTAAAGCACTATAGTGTCCTTTGAGTGATTAAAAGGAAACCAATTTTTGAGTTTTAATTGGGAATTTAGAGCAGAGTGTTTTAGCTGTCGGGTTAAGATTTAAACAGTATGATATGCGATTGTTCATATTAAAATTTACAGCGCGTGATCCAGAACTACTTTAAAAAGTAAATCTAATCGCTGAAACACGAATTCTTTATTGGTGGACCAAAATTACCTTCTACATCATAAAACTTGCCTAAGTAGTACTACTACTACTCATATTATTGATCATATGTCATAATTCTGCCACATTATTTATCTTTTGCAACCGTCTTTTTTTTCCCTGACGCAACATTAATAAAAGAATATGTGGTCGAATATAGCAACCCCGCTAGCCTACAATATATATATATATATATAAAGAGAGAGAGAGAGAAAGAGAGAGAGAGCATGGGCTTGAAAATGACATGAAACATGGTTTTGTGCCATGGCAATGCATTAGGGCATATGGATAGTTTTGCCATGTTTAGAAAAAAAAATTGTGATGTGAACCACATACATATGTCCACTTGACTACTACAATGAATACAAAAAACCCCTATACCGCCTTGACACATGCACCCTCTAGAACAACTGAACAACCCACAAAACATACAACCACTTGCTCGCGAACTTTATCTCTCTCTGTGCAATACTTTCCATGTTCTTTCTTTTATTCACTTCCTTCAGGAGGTCATTGGCGATAAAATATTCCATGCCAAGAGAGATTAATAAATGACTACTCATAGAAATTAGACATATATAACTTTCTGATAATAACCCTTCAATGTTTTTCAAAGACTTTGCGCAACTTTGGTTGTTACGCTAGTTCATTAACTTTCCTTGTTAATTCGCAACTTGAAAAGGTTAAAAATTAAAAAAAAAAATGTTATGCTTATCTCTTTAAAGCCAATATCATAGGATAATCGTTAATAGTAAATGGACAAAGTGACTTGAATATGTTTATATCTACAGTAGAAACCGTGTGCTTTTGGTCTCCTATAGTAATTTGGCTGTGCATTATTAATCAAGTGAAATCAAATTGTAGCATTCCCACTGGTAAAAGAAACTATTAAAACTTACACCCGAAGTACTTTTTTTTTTTTTTCCTTCTTTTTATTGGTTATTTTCTTTTGCCAACTGTGATATAAAAGCTTTATAAGAAAACTACAAAAAGAAATACTAAAAAAAGATAAAAGAAAAGGAAAAGGGGAAAATTAATGACTTGTGAAAGAGAGGGCTTTTGTGGGGTTCCCATCCCCAATTTAATATATTACTCTAATCGCCGCAAGAGGCGCTTATATAAATCCCTTCATTTCCTAGTTTTCCTTTCCTCCCACCACAACTATAGTCACCTTCTCCTCTCTGCAAGAAACCTAAAAACAAAAAAACAAAAAACAAAAAAAAACTCTCAGAGACAATAAAACAAACACCTTGAGGAATTTCCAAGCTCCCGAAACGTTTCGCCATGGCCAGGCCTCAACAGCGGTACCGAGGGGTCCGTCAGAGACACTGGGGCTCTTGGGTCTCCGAAATTCGCCACCCACTACTGTAATTCACTCTCTACAGAAATGTTTCTGTGCTTTTTACCATGCATTCAACGAAACCTTTTTTTTCTTACTTTTTTTTTTTTTTGGGAACAACAGGAAGACGAGAATTTGGCTGGGCACGTTCGAAACGGCGGAGGATGCAGCAAGAGCGTATGATCAAGCGGCTAGGTTCATGTGTGGCCCAAAAGCACGAACCAACTTTCCCTACAATCCCAATGAGCCTCATTCAAGCTCATCCAATAAGTTTCTCACGGACACTCTAAAAGCCAAGCTTCAAAAATGCAACGTGGCTTCTGTTCAAATGGCAAAAAAACAACCCGTTTTAAACGAGCCCCGAGCGGCGCAATACCGTGTCGGCACGTCGGTCTCCTCTTCTACCGCTGGCATTGCCGGAAACAGAGGCGTGATGGGCTTCGAGTGGCCAGAGAAGAGCGCGGCGGCGGCGGCGGCGTAGAGTTGCCCGAGGTGAATTGGGTTGGCGACAATGGTCAAGTGGAGAATATTGGTACCAATCAACAATTGATCAAGCCACTTGAGGATGATCACATAGAGCAAATGATTGAGGAGTTGCTTGATTATGGCTACATTGAACTCTGCCCTGGTGTGCAATGAGATACAAATCTAATATATCTTATGTGATCATCACCACATGAGTTTGGTCAAATCAAAGCCGTTCACGTGTCATGTGTGTGTAATTAAACCAAACAATCTAGTCATGGCATGATCATACTCTTTTGAATTAATGGCTTTTAATCCTCCTATTGTATGTGCAAGTTGCAGCCTTTTTTTTTTTTTTTTTGGTTTTTGGTCTTGGCTAGCTAGCTAGCTTATTAGCTATATGGAATAAAAGGTAAATGAGTTTTTACATAATATTCCATCTTGTGTGAAAACTTGTAACGAGTCATATTCAGCTTCACATCATTACGCTGTTTTCACGATGGCCCAATATAGTACATAAAAATATATGTGGGACATATATGTAGTGCATCAGAAGAAGAATAGAAATTTCTACTCTTTTTTTTTTCCTGACCAGCCGCAAAAATATTAGGACTTGTTATGGTCAGTCTTTTGTTTCACTCCACGTTGGTGGAGATTATTTGAATGAATTTAGAGATCAATTAGCAGAGTTTAACTATTCATTGATCTGGATAGGACGAAGGAAAAGACAAGAAAAGGAAAAGAAGATATGAAAGAGGACAAAAGGGCAAAGAAAACACATGGTATTAGAAATTATTTTGTGCTCATCATCCAATGGATAAGACATCATCTGCTTCAATATTGTCAGTATAGTCCTCATTCCACCAGTTAGGGATAAGCATCAATGTGAAAGGCACCGAAGCAGATTGATACCAAACTTAAAATGCTCGTCCATAGTCCAACACATAACCAAGATCATCAAAAAAAAAAAAAAAAAAAAGGGAAGAAGAAAAAAGTGATTATGTTCCAAACTTCTTTACTTGAACTTGTGGGTTTTGTTACTATATTTGGTTTAGGTGCATATAGGCCTCTAATCTATACAAAGACATTGATAATATGAGATCTTTGCCAAAATGGGCAATATAGTTTTTGCATATGATTAGAAGCAAACGATAATTTGGTCAGTGGCCTTGTGGTTTAGATTGGAACGGGGTTGAGGAAACAGGGAACATATGCAGGAGAATCATTGTCTTTCAATTCATTAGTCTAGAGTTTTAATATGCATTCAGACGGCACAAAGATATAGACAAGTTTGCCACAAGTCAAGAGCCTTGATGTTGATTCATTTTTCCTTTCACCGTAAACATTCTCATTGTTTTCACACTTGCTTTTTCCAGGTGATAAGGGACTTGACACACTTCGCTATCTTTCCAGGTTGGATCTGTTAATTCTTTAGAAGCGTCACTTTTGGAATATAATAAGGAGATTTGTCCGGTTGGTATTTAAAACTAACCTATCAATAAATATTTGTTTTCCAATTATTTGTTTTCCAATTGTTAAATCTCTAGATAAAACTGATTTTGATCATATCCAACCGTTAAAATATCTGCGCTACCGGTTGGATTACCTACTAAATGACAAACATATATATATATATATATGCATATATACACTGAACATATTATAGACGTCTATAAGACTATAACCCGTGTGCACATCTCTAGGATTTGAGCCGACAGGTTGAAGGAAAAATATGCTTCTCCCAATCAAATTGTTCCGAATCAAACCAAATCTGGATTCCTGTCTCTTCCAGAAATAAAAATCTAACTAAAATCTGATATGATCGAAGAATTGAATAGAACCAAAATTAGGATTGACTATATTAATTCCAGCCTCTCATGGCTTACTAAATGTTGTGCAGTTCTGACTTAATAATTTGTAATGTTGGGCAATTGTCTATTTTGCAAGCATTGATTGTCTCTATTTATTTTTAATGTTTGTAACTAAACATTAAACAGACTGAAAATGAACTAAGAATGGAAAATCCTTTTTTAGGGTTAAAAAAATATGTCTTGGTTAGTGACAATGACGGAACCATGAATTTACGATTAAAAATTATGTATATTTTTTATACGATTAAAAAATTACGAATATTTTTCATTAGACAAAAATATAATTTTATACTGAGGATTTAAATGGGTGCACGATTGGTTTTTTATTATAAAGTGAGGGTACAATTAGAAAATTTTATAAAAACTTTAAGAACAAAAATTATTTTTTTTTAAATTGAGTTGAAGCAGGTCTCCCACGGGTAGGGTATATAGTTCCACACTTGTACTGGTAGTACCTTAGGATTTAGTAATTTTGAAATTTTTTTTTTAAATTTGCAGTTCTTTTTTATTCTCATATGATTTCAACGTGATTGTTGATGAACGTGCGTAATAGAAGTGTTTTTTTTTTTTTTTTCCTATCACGTTATTATCCATTAAAGAAATTTTGATTCAATAATTGATTCACGCATATACTTAACATTTTGCTAAAAACTAAGATCAGTAATTTGGATTCTGTACTGTTCAAAAGAAAATGACAAATCTGCCATGAAAAATTGGCATGCTTTGGCAGTCATTTCATATATATATATATATATATATATATATAAAACCAAATGAGTATTATCATCCCATCAATGCTGGGACTTGCCATTATTGCACTTGCAACATGATTTCATCTTCATTCTCTGAACTCGGAATTAGCATAATATATACTGGTTTTGGACAAATTAGCAGTCAGATATAGTGGAAAAAATGCACTTTGTCTGTCACCTTTTTTGGAGTGTGCTAGGTGGGGGATTTTCCTCATGCTTATAAACAAGGTCGTGCAGCTCGCAACAATATGGACCCTACATGTCGTTTTTGTTCCTCATTTATATATCGTATCGTAGTCAAGTAATATGATTTGCTTACATCAACGTAGATCAAGCAACGTGATTAGAAAATCAATTGTTGTTACATACATATAAACACCACACAAACTTGACCACTTCTTGCCACCTTTTTATTTTTTATTTATTATTTTTTGTGATGTGAAAGTTCATGTGCAATTAAGCAGTTATAGTAACTTTGCTATAACCTTCCTTTTTTACTAACTATCAGTTGCTATATAGCTGTCATTGTGTTACTATTTTAAGTTTTTACCATGTTAATTTTCTAGTTCACTTTAATAATTTGAATGAGGGGAAAACAAGGGCGTGCTACAAATTTTTTTTTTTTTTAATATAGTGGGATCCGATTCTCCTATTCTAATCTCAAGCCGTCATGATTATTCTTGTACGTTAGGGAATTGATTTTGTTCCCCACAACCATTGACAAGTAAATATATTGTGACACATTCCCATGTTTTGTAGTAATACAATTTGAATTCCATAAAGTTGATTTGAATGATCACACGATACGTATTTTCTTTTTAATCATTGATGGGTGATCTTTGTCTGTTTATGTATACATTCAATGTTTTTCTGTAGTAATTGAAAAAAGAAAATTAAATATGTTTGATCAATTTGAACAACTGATAAAAATGGCACAGTCCAAATGGGGGCTATAGATATAATATCATTGAGACCTGAAAGAGTTAAAAAAGCAGTCAAAATCAATGATAGTGCATGGAATCTCATGCCCAAAATCATCGGGGTTGGCAATCATAAGGCATTAGCCTTGTAAACTTTTACTTAGACAAAGATTAATTTGCTTAATTAATCCATATATGTTCCAGTTTGGACTCGTATATCGTTGGTTTTAGATATTCGGGAGTGGAATGAATTCATATATATATATATATATATATATCCAAATAAAAAGGCTTTTCTTTTTGGAGAGTTTAGGTTGATCATGAATGGTGACCTGAACTTCCCCTAAAAGTAAAAGCACTTTTTAATCCATTTTATTCAAGCATTACGGGTACAATTTCAGTTACAAGTTGGGTACAATACTACCCTATGTTTGATAAATTGGTTCAAACCTAGCAGTATAAAGTCAAATTCATAAATTATAATGTAAAACAAAAAGCTGTTGTAATATAAAGCTTTTTATATACTATAATTTTTCAATTAATTTTTTAAACCGATTTGCTAAACACTTTAAAGTAAAACTCAGGAAAGAAGACTAGCTAAGAACCAACCAAAGGATTATAAATACAAATACGACAATATATAATATATATTAGAATACTATATTAACAATATTATTTTGTTACCTTCCCATCCCTTGCACATGGACAACCACGTTATAGGCATGTTAGCGTGCACATGGATTTTAGGTAACGCTTATATATGTATGATAAGTATGCTAACATGTAGAGCAGTATGGTATACCATCTCTCTCTCTCTCTCTCTTTCTCTCTCTCTCTATAGGAATGTGATTAAATAAATATTCTAACTATGGCCTCCCCACAATCTTATTCGAAGTAAGAGCTGCAAAAATTAGTCAATGTGCTACAAGTTCAATTATATATATATATATATATATATATATATATCGTTCTCCATACTGCTTTGCACGTGGACAATCATTTTGTTGGATCGACAGAAGTGCCCTATGTTTTACGTCGAGAAAAATGGTTAATATTAATAGTAGTGGTGACGGCTAGCTAGCAGTAGTTTTTCATCAATAAGAAATTAATCAGATATAATTATGTAAATAATCTCATTATCAGCATCTAAATGTGTGATTGGTTATTTAACAATGAAATACAATTGATTCAGAAATTAAAGAAAAACTCAATCAATTCTCAAGTCAACAAAAAATAGAAGTAATCAAAAATCCCCTTATTTATGGGCGTGAGAAATTCACAGAGTGTTTGATAGGGTGGTTAGAACTGTAGGTTGAACCGTTTTTACTGTAACATATAGTTTTACGCTGTTTATAATTAAAAAAATGGTCTCAACCACTTTTGCTAAACAACCCATCAATCTTAACGGTCAATTGATAACTGATGAATCATGTCAATTTATTTAGCTACTATGCATTAATCTACAACTCACTTTTCGTTCGAAATTACGACTATGCTCTGCTCAGCTATTGCGCATCTCCATCATCTTATTTTGCTTCAATTAGTTCGATCAATGCTTACCTTTTCCATATTTTGAGCTCGGCTAGTTGTTCGACGTCGTTTCATTTTATTTTAGTTTTGTTCACTATGACTTCCTTTGTAAGCTTTAGATGCCACGTCATATCGTAGCGAACAATGTCACACCTTGGTAAGTAAAAAGTCATTCTCACAATCTATCTGCCTATCTCTTTTTATTATTATTATTTTGGTAAAGGATTAAATTTTTGAAATAATGAAGAAAATAGTCAAATTACTTGACATATGTGAGCTTTATTAATTATTTTAGTATGTAAATATAAGATTTGGAAAAAAATGTGTTTTCTTTCATAACAAAATAAGTCCTTAATTTAAAAAATCCCCAAAAATTGGTCAATTCTGACAAACATATACAAACATTTGACGGGCTCTCTCAATTAGGTATGTGGTCCATAAACATACAATGAATATCATTTTGGAAGAACAGATTTTTTAAATTTTTGAAGTAAATAACAAATTTTGAAAATATTTATAGTAAATAGTAATTTGTTACGATATAAATAACTTATTTACTATGTAAATTAGAATTATTTATATTGTAAACAAGAAAGTAAATAAATTATTTGCACATTAAATCTATATATTGTATGAATAAAAACTTTTTCAATGTAAATAAAAGAGTAAATAAATTGTTCACACCATAAATTTGATATTTACTATAAATATTTTCAAAACCTACTATTTACTACAATTATTTTCGAAAAAGTATTATTTATTATAATTTTTGTACCATTTTTTAAGGTCATATTATTCTATTTTGTCACTTTTGTAAAAAGATAGTAATATGTTAAGATAAATATGGACGCTTAAAAGTTTTAATTTTTTTTAACAAAAAAATTAACAGTTATTCCCAAGAAAGTCTCTTCCTTTTCCCCCTCTAAGTTGCATCTCAAAAGGGTGGAAAGGGGGATTTTGATGATGGAGGGGGAAGAGTGCAACGAATCATGGATATTGCACAGGGAGGAGGGTCATGATGGCGCGGTGGGAGTATGGAGTTAGGTGGTGATCGAGGCTAACGGGGATGGACATCTCAAGGTGGGAGGCCGCAGAATAAAGATCTTGTGTATGAAACAAAGGTGTAGTTTGATGTTGTTTAGCTTTAACATGTTGCATTGGAGTCTCCATGCCTATTCTTGTCATTTTCTCACAGGTATTATATAGAGAAAATTACATAAAATGTCCCTTTATGAACACTACGTATTAATATTGCCTTTTTCTTTTTAAATTTTTAAAACTGCTTATTTTATATCTACTTTTTTAGTTTTATTTATTAATTGATTTTTTTTATCCTTGTATAAACATAAAACCCTATCAGATTTAAACCTTAATTACAAGCCTTTCTCTCTACAATTTCTCCCAACCGTGACTCCTCTCTCTGCCTCTCAAGCCTCAACCTTCTTTCTAGTTTTGTTGGCTTTCTTTTCCCTTTCTTTAGAAATTTCCATTAATTGTAAAAAAAAATAAAAATAAAAACTCAATTCACTTCCATCTTGGGTAGTTATTTTTGGACTAACAACATGAAATTTTTCTATATTTATACGGTAAGCTTTGCAATGGTTTATGCAGATGCAGGTAGTACTACTTATAAGTAATAACCTGATCCTTATTAGCATTGTTTTGTTATGATTTGTTTTGGGTTTCCAAATCAGATTTGAAGATAAAACATAAGATAATCTAGAACCTACCAAATAGTTTTAATTTGCCAAGTTTCGCTTTGGAACCTGCCGAATTCTGCCCCGGAACCTAGCAAGTTCTACCTCAGAACTTGGTGTGTTCCGTTCCAATACCTGCGAAGTTCCACCCTAGCACCTGGCAGGTTTAGCCTCGGCACCCGATGGGTTCTACTTTCATGGCCCGTGCTAATGACCAGAGTAAATGATAATTGTAGGATGTATAATGATCTTCAAATGGGTTTTGCTTTAGAACCTGGTGGATTCCACTTCAGCATCTAACAGGTTTTGAGCCAGCACCCTATAAGTTCTATTTTGGCACCGACGGGTTTCACTTCAACGGCCTTTACCGATGACTGTAATAATCTATGACATGAAAGAGTGATTAAAAAAGAATAATTTAGACTTTTAATAATTATCTTTTTTTATTAAAGAAGGAAGGGTGACTTAGACTTTTAATAAAATACCTTTTTAATTAAAGAGATAGTTTTGAAAAGAGCCTTTTAGGAGGGTAGTCTTAAAAATGTGCTTTTTTAAAGGGTCATTCTTGTATTTTGTTCTTTTTATTTTATAAACTTAAAGGCAAAAAAAAATCCAACTATATAGTCAAGTGTAAAATTAACATTGGGCTATGCCCATACCACACATGTAGTGCATTTAAATTTTGTTGTTTATATGAAAACTATAGACTGTTGGATTATTTTTTAAGGACTTGTACTTAATCAAAGTTTAAATTTCATATAATATAGCAGACAGGCCATTTTCAAAAAATATGTATGGTATATAATTTAAAAATGTTTATATAAAGTAAACTTACCATAAAATTCTAAAATATACTATTTATTCTATGAATATTTTGTGAAAAAATTTTATCACCCTATTCATTATTACCTTTAATGTCTCCACAATTTATGTAGCATGTCATTGGCGGGCTCTCTAGGTCAAGTTGTTTGTTGGGCTCTTTACAGAAAAGAACACTACAGGGACATTATTACATTATATTTGAAATACTAGATATACCCTTGCAATACGATTGGTGTCATGCATGATATTGGCATCTAGTAACAATAACGACAATAATCACCATTATATCAATATCCGATCAAGATACCAGTCTGTCTTCAACTATTATACTGGTATCCAGCCAATATCTGCCATGATACCGGTTAGTCTATGCCGTTAGTGGTGACATCACTATCATCGGAATACATAAAAAATTTCAAAAATAAAAAAATAAAAACAAAAACCAATAAAATGGCAAAAGATACATCAGAAATCACAAAAACATTTTACGAATTTTTTTGGAAAAAACATCACAAATAGATATTAAACAAGACAACCTCCACCAAATAGTGGCAACCACATAGGGGTTGGAGATCTCCTTGAAAACGGCAAGGAGGGCAAGCCGGTTGTAGATTGGGGTTGAGCGTTCTCGGAGACGAGGTCAGAAGGGAGATTTATGGAATGGGGAGATCTATCTCCCCGGGGCTACCGAGACGCGAGCTTCATTTGCAATTCAACTTGCGGACGCCGATCTCCTTAGTGCAGTGATCGCAAGGTGGAGAAAGATCTCTAGAGGTCTCCAATGTGTGGCTTCGTTCATGTAGGCTTCTCCGACAGATCTAGCAGGCACGAGGGCAAAGACGGTTGAACAAGGGGCGTGACCATGCAACAAGGGAAGGGACAAAGGCGGGCGACGTGGTGTAGGTGGGGAGCTGGTTGGCAACGGTAATGGAGAAGGAAGTGAGAGAGAAGGAGAGAAAAGCCGGAGAAAGAGAAGGGGGAGATATTATGGGATGCAAGAGAGAGGGGAAGGGGAAGGACATTCTGTTCCAAATATTTACAATTTTCTTATGCCACGCAGCGAAAAGACTGAGAGTTTTATAGCCGGTGGCATATGTCGATCCCATCAACCCTGTGTGGCATGGTTCCGAATTAGCTCCCATTTGTTGCATGTTTCTTGATTCATGGCCCAAACAATTGGAGGCCTTTATATGGTGAACAACTGTCAGTTTCGAATTTGAAGAATGAGTAAGGGTAATCTTTATAAGTAGAAAATCATATTATCATGAATAAGCATGCTATCATTTCGATTCTTTTTCGAAAAATTTTGTTTTAATACCCTGATCTAATACCACTATTTGAATAAGAAATTAAACACTGGAAAATCAAATCGGTGATCTAATGTTGGCAATAACTAATTTTGATTTTTTTTCCCTTTAATATAAAGAAATACTTGCGTAAATATCCATATAGTTTATTGAAATACGAAAAGTCTTCATGCGTTTTTTTCAAACAGATAAAAAGAATTTTTGCCATTGCTGAAAATACGAGATCGATTCCTTAAAAAAAAAAAAAGACGAGAAGGATCTGGCCATTTTGAAGCTTGATAAAGGTTTGTTCTATTAGTCTTCTATACAAAGTAAAATTCCTCGCCGGAACCTTATGAAGATCCACCGGAATGGGAAAGTATTTTCCGCTATACCTCCGCCCTAATATGGGTATATTGCATATTCGATACATATATACATACATATATATTCATATAATATTCTTTCTTTTGAAGGGAAGATTTCCATTACCAGAGAATTGGACACTGAACATTTGACAGGATCTACCAGTGAAAACAGACACAGCACAAAGACAATCCATAAATGCTGAGATCCAAAAGAGGAAAACCCACTTGAGACAAAACTTCAGAACAATCAAAGCTCGTTATAAAGAACTACTACAGTCAAAGATAAAACCATTGATCTAGTTCAAACCCTAAATATTGGGATACAAACGACACGATATAAAAAAGTCTCACCAGATACTAATGCACACATGATTGATAACAACCTCTAATCAAAAACAAAATTGAAAAGTGGGGAGACCACCTCTATTATTGCAAAATAAATTAAGATAAATTATGGTGAAAACAATATTGCCTTCATTGCAAACAAAACACATGACTAAAAAAAAATGGCAATAAAACCACAATCTTTGGAGCATGTATGTTGCCGCCATCATCAAAACAATCTCCCCTCAGCGAAAAGGTCAAATAGCCTAAATAACAAGCCACTCCCCCCATGGTAGACATTCCCAACATGCGTTGCTCCCACCCCTAAGTTAGAAAACCAACAGCCAGCCCCAGGTCAACAACTATCTTTGGCCCGAGGGGTGATGAGGGTGCAACACAACAAGAACACAACAAAATCCTAGCAGGGAAAGAGAAATATAGGGTTGTTTGTTTTTTTTCTAAAATTTTTGAAAATGTTTTTGCATGTTTTTTTAGATAAAAATTTTAAAAACACTCTCAGTACAATTTCTAAAAAATTCTCATTTTTCAAAACAAAAACATTTTAACTTATTTTGAAAACAAAACCAAACGGCCCCTATAATATTCCTTTTTGAACATTTAGTTCTTTTTACTAAAAAAAGAAACTACTATTTAGGTTCTTTTTACTCAAAAAAGACAATTAATAATGCTTTATATAATTTGACTATACTATCTTTAATTCCTGTATCTACTTATTAAATTACTTAACTGTAACCTAGACTAACATGGAGGAGAATTTACATCGATATTTTAATGTTTTCAAACTTTTTAGCTTGTATGTTAATTTTTACATTTGGTGTGACTTTTTGTTGCTCTATTATAAGATTTGGTTTGCATATGTTTAGAATTTGATTTGTTTCGTGAAACCTTTAAATTTGCTCAAATTTATTATGGATTTCTACTTTATCTTTGTGTTAAGTTACTATGATTGCGAAATACATAGCTACATTATATAAGGTATGGCATGGATATGGACAGGCCCCAAACGAAGAATTCTGATCCCAACCCTGCCTCTTTTTAAGCGAGAATAGGTTCAGAAATTCATTCCCCACCCCCGCTCCTCGTCCTGTTGCCATTCATATTAATCCTTCTTAATACTTCACACCTCTACACTAAACATGCATACTAATTAAAAAAAAAGGTGTTAATTTTATTTATCACTTAAAATATATTTTGGCACCCACTATTGTATTAGTTTAATTTGTTTACTCCCTTTAGGTTTAATGTTCTTCACTATATCCAAAGAAGAAACAGTGCAACATTTTTCTTTTCTTTTCTTTTAAATATTCCTGTGTGGTAGTGCGCAAAATAACTAGTTAACTGAAAAGTAACCAATTAGTATAATCAGTACTTATTAGAACAGTACATGATTTGGTTTGAACTGCAATTAATCAAAATTGATATAATTTTTGAAATATTTCTTCGAAGTATTTAAATATGTTAACTTCACTACTTTAGCCACTATTTATAAAATAAAATCTAGGCATATATCTTATCATGAAAAAAGGCACTCATATATATGGATCTAGAAACTAAATTCTTTTTTTTTTTTTTTTTTATGATTTAGCGTTTATCGTCATATGATGACCTAGTGTTTCTTTATTACTATGTGTTAAAAGTAAATTATTTACGTAAATGTGTTAATGTATATGTTGACTCTAAATTCTCAAGGTTTAAAGTGACACTGAAAAATGTTGGTGTGGTAAGCATTTATTTTTCAGCTGTGGTTAAAAAATTCCATTTAACCTCATTTGCAATGTGGTTAAAATTTTTGAAGACTGGCTGAAAACGCACTACGTTCACCCTTGCTTTGTGCAGTGCCAGAAACAGAAACATCCAAAGGCTTTGAAATGAAATAAGAATTGTCTGAAATCTTTTGAAAAAGCTTTTAATGAGGGAAGTCACCAACATGATTTAGATCACGTGTCCTTTTTTTTTTGTGTTCCCATAATAGGTTCCTAGCCAATGGCAAAGCATGAAAAATATCAGTTAAAACATCTGAACCTTTTTAAAATGGCATGGTATAATATGGTTAATGAGGCATTAGTTAAGACACTAAAATTAAACATGCAATTTGAATCCCTCATAAAAAATAGGAGGTAATGGAAATCCCTAATTTTCATGGACTGTGTTATGAAATATGAAATTGCCTGTGAAAAGTTAGGATTTGTTTGGCAACATTAGTTAAAAAATAGAAATAAATAAATAATGAAATAATTTGCAGGAAAAGGGAAAAGAATAAATGTAAACAAGACTTGAGAAAGCTACAAACAAAGACCAAACTACGACGAAGCCAAAAGAAAAAGAAGAAAAAAACTCATGCAAAGCACATGAGATTTATAGGTTTCCTTACACTTAAGTTTTGTTTTAATTAATATTATGATGTTATTTAAGTCTACAGTAGTCTATTATATTTGTTCTCTATTTTGGATCTAAATATTGTCCTCTTTTGTCATTCAACGAGGTTTTTGTTTTGGAAATACTAATTTTTTTGAAAGGAGAAAAATATAACGTGCCCCAAAAAAAAGCTCAGAGCCCATAGTCGATAACTACCTATCAAAATACATGAGATATTTTTTTAGTAATTAAGAATTAAAAAGAAAATCTTTTAAATGCTTTATCCACTTACCCGTAAAAAAATGCTTTATTCACAATTTGATTCCTTTGACGAGAACATGAAATTAATACGTTTTCCTCGATTTTCATTGACAAATTAAGGATCTTTTAAGGTGCAGAGACACCGTCAATAAGACTATTTTTTTATTAGTAGATTTAGTCAAATCATTTTTTTTTAGATGTGAGGACTAAAAAACAATGTAATTATTTTTTTATTGTAGAATTCCCTAAAATGGGTAAAAGGCTATACTGAAGAGCAAGAGAAAATTCTTGTCATAAAAAGAGAAGACAAAAAAGAATAAAAAATTAAAACCTAAAGAGATTTGATGGATAGAAACAAAGAAGTAATCTACCAGTATGTATATGTTTTTTAATTATTAGATCTGCAGAAATATATGATTTTAATTGGATCTAATGGTATAAAAATGTGTACTACTAGTGAGAATACCTACATGAGAAAGACCAACAGAGTAAAAGTGATTTAACCTAAAAGCAAAAGAAGAAAAGGTCATTAGTGTAGTTTGCTCCCAAAAATGTTTGCTTGGTATATAAAACAACCTAACAGCATCCTATAAAAAGAAGAGAGAGGAAAGCAAAAAAAGAATTATTAAAATAGTGTTTTATAGCTATATATTTACTCACCCTTGTGCAGCCAAATAGTCGGCCTGGTCAGAAACAAAATAACTTACAGTTCCTCATTTTAAGCCGCCCTAACCTCATGAAGCCGCTTTCCAGTTACTAGTATTTTAGTAGTTTGGTTTTGCTATGCTTTCATCTCAGAAGAATAACCAAGAACAGAGAAAATGGGAGAAAATAACAAGGGCATCTCTTTGGAAGAAATCAAGAATGAGAAGCTTGATCTTGTATGTTTTTTCTATTTTTTCTTTTTTAGTTTATTTGTTCAATTTATTAAAGCGCTTTTTTTTTATTCGCACCATTTATTATAACCACGTACTTGTTCATATTGTTGATATAGCCATGCAAAATTCTACGTTTTTTCCCTTGCTTCATAATTCCGACTTACACCGACGTTTTTTTTGATGCTGTTGAATTTGCTCTTTGATTCTTCTCTCCCTTTTTATTAATAATATGTTGTATTTTTCGTTTTATTTTATTAAGGTCCATTTAATTGTATCTCATAATCAAATATATGTTCTTCAAACAATGGCATTCTCACTCCCTTAAAAAAGTTCAACCCTTAAATGTTAATTGAACAATATGTTAATATTAGTCGATCAATGTGTAATTTTCAACATCTGTAACATTCTCTATGGATTTTCCTTTTTCTACCTTCATTTCCACCATTATTATTGTTCTTAGTGTTCTAACTTATAACTATTTTAATAATTATTATTGTTATTGTTATTGTTATTGTTATTGTCGTCTTCATTATGTACTATGATGAAGAGACTTTTAAGCACAAAGCGTGTATGATTAGAATAAACTCTATATATACGAAAATATATTTTGATTCGAAGTTTAATTCTTTTTTTTTTTTTTTAATTATGCACAACAAAAGGACAAAAATTTTACTATTCTATTCAATTTTAGGTTATCAACGCTAAAATATAGATGATTATCTTGCTGAATATTAATGTTGAAATGGATATACTAATTGTTATTTAACATGTATATATACATGTTCACTGCAGGAGAATATACCGATTGAGGAAGTGTTTGAGCAACTGCAATGCACCAAGGAGGGTTTATCAAGCGAGGAAGGCCAGAAGAGACTCGAAATCTTTGGTCAAAACAAGCTTGAAGAGAAGGCGGTATACTACTAATAACACCCCAAAAATATAAATTTTATGTTCTGATAATTACTGTAATCTTTAGTTCATTGCTTCGAAGCGGAAAGTTTCAGAACTAACCGGCTTTGCTGCAATAATTTTTTCTCATAATATTTGAGTTGCTTTTGAATCGGGGATTCAAACGCACTATATATTATTATTTATATATTCAAGAAAAGATTCGTGTTCTGCAAATGGTGGGAGGCCGCTCAGCCACCTGAAATAGATATATATATTTTTAATTCTATACGTGAAATCTGATTAAATTTGTGGTTTTTCTTAGATTTTTCACGTTTGTCTCTTTATAATATGTGAAATCTCTTACTTGACTTTGCATGAGAAATTTGGTGAAATTTTTTGTATACGGCTGACTTATTTTTCTGACTGTACATGTATATATATATATATATATATATATATGCAAATTAAGGTTCTTGATTAATTATTAACTGTTTTATTGTCGTTCTTGCAACAGGAAAACAAGTTCTTAAAATTTTTGGGTTTTATGTGGAATCCTCTATCATGGGTCATGGAGGCTGCTGCTATCATGGCAATTGTACTGGCAAATGGAGGGGTAATTTACATAACATAACATGATCATCTCTTTCAGCTCCTACTATAATACATATGTATATATATATATATATATATATGTTCTCTTTGTATATGCATGTAATGTAATGGTATTTATTTAAATTTCAATAAACAAATATTAATGCAGGGGCAACCACCAGACTGGCAAGATTTCATTGGTATAGTGGCACTGCTCTTGATCAACTCCACCATAAGTTTCATAGAAGAAAACAATGCAGGCAATGCTGCAGCAGCACTCATGGCAGGTCTTGCACCAAAAACCAAGGTGATCATCAAACTCAATATACATAATACTTATACACACACACACACACACACATATATATATGTGCTTTTTGTTGCGGTAATTAAACTGACCAAGTGAAGTCATGAACTTTGTTGTTTTTTGTAGATTCTAAGAGATGGAAAGTGGACTGAGCAAGAGGCTGCAATCTTGGTACCAGGAGATGTGATCAGTATCAAGTTGGGAGATATTGTCCCGGCAGATGCTCGCCTATTGGACGGAGACCCCCTCAAGATCGACCAGTCTGCCCTCACAGGAGAGTCTTTGCCGGTGACTAGGGGCCCTGGAGATGAAGTCTTCTCTGGCTCCACGGTCAAGCAAGGTGAGATTGAGGCAATTGTGATTGCCACCGGAGTCCATACCTTCTTTGGTAAGGCTGCTCACCTCGTTGACAGCACAAACCAAGTTGGCCACTTCCAAAAGGTAAGGGTGCATACCTTCTTGATCTGTCTAATTCTTGTCCATTTTTGGTAAGGATCAAAATCTCACAACCGGCCTCAGATATTGAATTCTATGAAGAAAAAAAAATTGTGACATGAAGAAGAAAAAGTGTGACAAGAGATCAAAATGTTTTGAATTTTGGACAGTTTAGTGACACTATCATATTTTATTTTATTATTATTATTATTATTATTTTGTTTTAAAACTAACACCTTCATACTAAAGATTTTTCTTGAGAGAATCTTCACCCTTCTTTTCACTTTAAATCACCTTTTTTTTTATCTAATTCTTCAGGTTTTGACCGCTATTGGAAACTTCTGTATATGCTCAATAGCCCTGGGAATGATAATAGAGATAGTAGTGATGTACCCAATTCAGAGGAGGAAGTACAGGGACGGGATCAACAATCTGTTGGTGCTTCTCATAGGAGGAATTCCAATCGCCATGCCGACAGTCTTGTCCGTGACAATGGCCATAGGCTCTCACCGGCTTTCGCAGCAAGGTGCCATCACCAAGAGGATGACGGCAATTGAGGAAATGGCCGGAATGGACGTCCTCTGCAGTGACAAAACTGGAACTCTCACTCTCAACAAGCTCACAGTAGACAAGGCCATGGCCGAGGTTAGTCATTAACCATGAGAAGTTTCCTTACATTAAAATAGGGAAATCCACAACATTTATGATACTAGTTGCTGAACTAGTAACACTCCCTTTGATATTTGCAGGTGTTTCTGAGGGATGTGGGCAAGGATGATCTAGTTTTACTTGCTGCAAGGGCTTCTAGAGTTGAGAATCGGGATGCTATTGATGCTTGTATTGTCAACATGTTGGGCGACCCCAAGGAGGTACGTAAAAGCTACTGACAAAAGTTTATAGTCTTTTTGAGAAAGAGAATCGTGTGGGACGCCACCAGTACTAGATACCACAGCTAATAGAAGGTAGGCATATATGTAGACCTCATACTTTATGACTCACCATCTATTAGTGTGTGGTGCTCAATACCATATAATTGTTCTTTGAGAAGTTAGACTTTTAGCTATTGACTTGGGCTTCTTCTTTCTCCTTTTGTTATAAACAAAATTAAAACTCTCTTAAAGGTTATTCCTTTTAATATAGCTTGTGCAGTTCTCTTATCGAACATGTCAAACATTTGATGTGGTTTGGTGCTTTGAACAGGCCAGAGAAGGTATCACTGAGGTGCACTTCTTGCCCTTTAACCCCGTGGACAAGCGTACAGCCATAACTTACATTGACTCTGATGGCAACTGGCACCGGGTCAGCAAAGGTGCACCAGAGCAGGTACATTAAATAATCCATACACATAAATAGCGCTCACATTTTTCTGTTTGTTTTAGAACGTTCTTATAGTTTGATTCCATGGAATTCAGATCATTGAACTCTGCAACCTCCGGGGCGATGCAAGCCAGAAAGCTCATGCCATCATCAGCAAGTTTGCTGACCGTGGTCTTCGCTCTCTTGCCATTGCTAGACAAGTGAGACTCTCTCTTCTTTTTCTATGTGAATCGTGTTTAGTTCTAAAGACTCACTTTAAGCTGATTGTTGGTACATTTGTTTAATTAAAAAAAAAAAAGGCTGTGCCAGAAAAGATCAAAGAGAGTGCAGGTGGACCATGGCAGTTTGTTGGTCTGTTGCCTCTTTTTGATCCTCCAAGGCATGACAGTGCAGAGACTATCAGACGGGCCCTTGATCTCGGCGTTAACGTCAAGATGATCACTGGCGACCAGCTGGCCATCGGAAAGGAGACGGGTCGCAGGCTTGGCATGGGAACAAACATGTATCCTTCTTCTTCCCTCCTTGGTCAAAGCAAGGATGAATCCATTGCCGGCCTCCCTGTTGATGAGCTCATTGAAAAGGCTGACGGCTTTGCGGGTGTCTTCCCTGGTATACATTGAAAAAATCACTTTTTTTTTGTCCCTTCTTAAGTACACAACTAATAAAATAACAATTGAAGATCTTCTCAAGATTTTAGCATGTTTGGTTCATAGGTTTAAGTAGAAAATTTGAATAAAAATTCTAGTTTTTGTAAGATAAAATATTGTTGCTACTTAAACCTGAATCTTGCTAAACCTTTTATCTAAGGTTTGAATTGTGGTTCACAAAAAACTGAATTTTGGTACAAGTTCAAAACTGTCTGATAAATTGGACTAAGCAAATTGAGTATATGCAGAGCACAAATACGAGATTGTTAAGAAGTTGCAACAGAGGAACCACATATGTGGGATGACAGGAGATGGTGTGAACGATGCACCGGCTCTGAAGAAGGCAGACATCGGAATTGCTGTGGCCGACGCGACTGATGCAGCCAGGAGCGCTTCAGACATAGTCCTGACTGAGCCTGGGCTGAGTGTGATTGTGAGCGCTGTGTTGACAAGCCGAGCCATCTTTCAGAGGATGAAGAACTACACCATCTATGCCGTTTCGATAACCATTCGTATTGTGCTCGGGTTTTTGCTCCTCGCCCTCATCTGGAAGTTTGATTTCTCACCCTTCATGGTCCTGATCATCGCCATTCTCAACGATGGGACAATCATGACTATCTCCAAAGACCGAGTAAGGCCGTCTCCTGTTCCTGATTCTTGGAAGCTCAAAGAGATCTTTGCCACCGGCGTGGTTCTCGGCACCTACTTGGCCGTTATGACTGTCGTTTTCTTCTGGCTTGCTCAGAGTTCCGACTTCTTCACGGTAAACCAAGACCGACAACCCAATCACAAGAAAAATTTTAGAATGGGAGCTAATTTTTTATTTCTCACGTAAATAATTGCAGAAATTCTTTGGGGTAAAATCTATCAGGAACAGTGAAACTGAACTCACTGCAGCTGTTTACCTTCAAGTGAGCATTGTGAGTCAGGCTCTAATCTTCGTTACACGGTCTCGAAGCTGGTCTTATGTTGAACGCCCCGGTCTCCTTCTAGTGACTGCATTCCTTGTAGCACAATTGGTGAGTCACAACAACATTTTTCTGTTTTTTGTTCATAAGCATAAACCTTACTTTGCAAGGCCTTGACACTTTATCTCTGGACATTTTTACTCTGCAAAGGTGGCTACGATTATTGCCGTGTACGCGAACTGGGGATTCGCTAGAGTCCAAGGAATCGGCTGGGGATGGGCTGCACTCATATGGGTTTACAGCATCATCTTCTACCTACCTTTGGATTTGCTCAAGTTCTTTATTCGGTTTGCATTGAGCGGCAAAGCCTGGGATAATCTGCTTCAGAACAAGGTAAAAGAGTGATGTCATAATGAAACTTGCATGCTCAGATTAAGGTATATTTGATTAATTTTTGGCTCTTGTTCTGAATATTAATACTGCAATGTGTTACTTTTTTTTTTTAGACTGCTTTCACAACAAAGAAGGACTATGGAAGGGAAGAAAGGGAAGCACAATGGGCAACGGCTCATCGTACCTTGCATGGCCTGCAGACTTCTCAAGCATCAGATATCTTGAATGAGAAGAACAACGGTTACAGGGAATTCACCGAAATCGCGGAACAAGCTAAGAAGCGTGCTGAAGTCGCAAGGTCATGACACCAGTTCCTAATAATCTTAAAACATCTCCAATGGATTGTCAAATTAGTGTGCCAAATACTAAATTTTAGCATTTTAAGTAAGAAAATCATTCTCCAATGCAATGCTATTTTTAATGCTAAAATTTGACGTTTGCTATACTTAGTAAAAACTTGGTATCAAGTATAACATATGTCAAATTTTAGCATTTATGATTGCATTTTCATATTATTTTAAATCTGAAAGTTTATGTTTACAACTTTTAAAGCTTAATGATCTGAATAAAAAGTAGATATACCATTTGAAACGGAATAATGCATTGGAGCACAAATAAAGAGGAAACACACACACGAATGCATCAAATATGCTATTTTCACTTTATTTGATGTCAAGTATAGCATTGATATTTACATTTGCATCAGAGAACGTCTCTTGGGAGTTGTTTAAGTAACATCTTCGGCCTTTTGTTAGCGCAAACAAGAAGTAAAATGAATGATGCAGATTTTCTTACAATTCTCTTATTTTTGCACTTGTTTCAGGTTAAGGGAGCTTCACACACTTAAAGGGCATGTTGAGTCTGTTGTCAAGCTCAAAGGACTTGACATCCAGACCATTCAGCAACACTACACTCTCTGAGCTGATTGGATTTTGAAGATGTAGTAGTAAAGTGACCAACTCTTTTTTCTATTTTCTTATATGGCCTTTTTTTTATATATATGGGAAAATTGCAACGGTTGGGAATAATCCGACGGATTTAGTGGTTGTTCAAAGGCAATCCTAGGTTGGAGAAAGAATATTTTGACAAATAATTTCTGCTACTTTTTTTGCATGGTCAACTCATTTTTTTGTTCACTTTTCAATGATAAGTTCTTTGTTTTCGCTTCTGCAATATTATCATGCTTTTTTTTTTTTTAATTGTTGGAGTAGACAAGTTGTTGAATGTAGTTTTCTCCTCATGCTCATGAAAAACAGTTAGCAACTCTACATGAAGAACAATTCTAATCCATTTTTCCCACAGAAACAAAAATGAATCTAATTGCATTTTTTGCTGTCTTTCTTTACATTGCTAAATTTGTATAAACAACATTCCAAGAAAAAAAAGGAAAACAAAAAAAAAAAAAAAATAGACCCACTCAACTGTTTTTGGAAAATAACCAAGATGCTTTAAGCACCATAAGGCTCCTTCAGCTGCATGGCTTATTGCACTCTTCTTTCTTGAATAAGGAGCGCTAAAGCATTCTAAGACAGTACTACTTGAGGCCCCTCTTATCTCAACCATTACCTTAAATGTGTACCTGCATACATTTTACTTGAAAATATTTTATAACATTGTCTTTATAGCAAGGACAGAGTAAAAAAACAATCATCGGGGAACAAGGGCATGATTGAACTAATACTGAACTGAACTAATGCGGTGTGACAAATAAAAAAAATAGAATTTTAGGAAGTGAAACAATTTTAAAATAAAGAAATTTTTAATATGATGCAAAAGGGGCATATTTTTTTTTTGGGTAAAGTAGTAGTGAATCTTGAGCTTACATCTTCATGTGGCTAGGTCCTCCATCCACGCAGCACTGATATAAAGGAGGCTTCCATTTGTTAGCAGCACATATCTCGTGCAATTCTGACTTTGCCTTTTCCTGTCGCTCTTCAGTACCTTTTTATTTTTATTTTTATTTTTAATTCTTTTCCTCAGAATTGGAACTACTTAAGTGTTTTTTCCAATTCAAACATTTCAATAAAGCGCTTGTTTGTAATTGTAAAAAAGGGGAAAAAAAAAAAGTAAAACTTTTTCCTACCAATATATTCAACTATGCTTTTTAAAGCATTTAGAAGGGCATAGATGTCATTTTACGAGAATTCTTCCCAGATTGAACAAGGTAAAATCGATCACAGATATTTCCGAAAAAATTAAAAAAAAAAGTGATCGTAGAAGAAAAAATTATATTTTTCCTAATTAGTAACAAATTTACTGTTGCAATCAATGAATGTTAAACTTCATAATAAATCTATGCATACCTTCCATGTTAGAAGCAGTCTTTTTCTTTGTCTTTTTCTTTGTCTTTTTCCTTCAGGTAGCGGAAATTTGTTTGCACTCTCCAGAACCAAAAGAAGCATCTGCATTCTTCAAATTCTGAAGTTCTGTTATGTCAGATTCTGATGCTTTAATTCTCTCATCATATTCGACCGGATTTCTTCCTTCTCTGGGGCTTGGCTTAAGCTGCAAAAACAAAACACAGAAATCAATTAGAGAGAGAGAGAGAGAGAGAGAGGAGAGGTGGGGGCATAAGAAATGTTGATGATTTACCTTAGAGGAAACATTGGTGACTTTTTCTGGATCTAAAGGAGGAAGCTGTTTGAGATTTATTAAGGATTTCTCTGGAGTTTTGTGCTTGTTCTCCATTGAGGATAAAAAAAGTTGAATATTGGAAGGAAGCTATTCAAGGGTAAAGTTCGTTGGGTTTGGTTGGCAATCATCTGAATGGATATCAAGATGACAAGTGTTACAATTTAAGAATCTTGTGTTAATGGATATCCAACTAACCACCCGACCGTCCCAAGTGCCCACAAACCAAAAATAGAGTGGTACGAATTTATTAACAATTTTCAATGCAATTCCCCCAAAAAAAAAAATGAAATAAAATAAAATGTAACGTTAATGTGAATGTTTTGTTTGGCTTCAACAAGTGTGAAAAATAAGATATTTAATTTTTATATACTATTTTATTCTATTTTTGTTTTTAAGGAAAGCAGAATAGAATTTGATTAAACTGAAATGCAATCAAGCTACATTAAACAGCCAGCAGAGAGGAGATTGTGTCCAAGAACAAAACTCAACCAAATCAACCCCTACTCTTGCTAAAGCATGAGCGGCCATCTAAAAAACCTCATTAATATTGCTAATGTTCCACCTCCTATATCCAATAAATTCTACAACCAAACAATGTTTGGTCAAGTCTTGCACAACCATGAAGGGCTTAAATGTCGTTGGTCTCGGAGTCCATGGTGTTTCAAAAACGTTATAAGCATCTCCCCGCTTGCCATCGGATCCCTTGATCAATCAGCTCTCTACCCCACAGAACACTCTGCCACATATAAGAACACCCATTCTTGGGTTTGGCCTCCAAGAAGTGTGAGTGGAAAAAGTACTTGGCCCCAAGAACACAAGCCATAAGACATTGAGGTGTAGTAAGAATCCTAGCCACAAGGGCCTGATTAAAACATTCCAGGCCTCTAAAACCATGACCACCATCGGATTTGGACTTAAGGAGATTGTCCGATTTAAACCAATCAATTCTTCGATCGGAATCAGAACCTCCCCACCAAAAGAGTTAGACACCAAAGGCTGCAGTTCTTGAATAAGGTTCGCAGGAAATTTGAGGGGACCGCTTGGACTACTGCTTTTATGAGAATTTCGCGCCCAGCGGCAGAGAAAAAAATTGTTCTCTAGATCTGCAACTTTTTGAGAACTCTCTCCTTGATAATTTTAATAGCTTGGCGCTTATCTCTCGTAATGAAAGTCGGCGGCCCCATGTGAAAGCAGCTGTACTATTTTATTTTGTACTTTTAATACATAATGTATTATAAAGTTCATACCTATTTTTTTTATAATTGTTAAATTTTAAAACTTATAAAAGTAAACTTTAATTTTAAAATTATTTAAATATTGACTCAAGTAACATTTTTTATATTAATAGAATATGTATAGGTCACTCGAAAAGGATAATTACACCCTCTGTTAGGCTTTCATGCTTTCTTTATTCGTGCACTACCTCATTTATGGGGATTAATGGGCCGGAATCTGGTGTTGCTTCTAGATTGGTCATTGGACTTTTGGTCCCATGGGAGGGGCAACAAAGTCAAGCGATGCTAGCTGTTCAAGGGAGGCGCTCTATCAGCTTGGTAGGGGTTTAGGAGGTTTGGATCCGATGGAGACTAGGAGGTTGGTTCATATTGCGCTCAGATGCCGACGAAACCATGGCTTTGGTGGTTCGATTGTGTGTCGATCAGAGAGGTCAGACGGGGCAGACGGGGGCTTTTTCTCTTCAGGTTTGGGAGGTGTTATGCTCGGCATCTGTGCTTCCTTGGGGCCGTGGGGTTTTGGGGAGTGGTAGACTCATGGTTGCAACACCCTCTTAGATCTATAGAGACAAA
Organism: Artocarpus hirsutus; assembly: GCA_946598075.1. Taxonomy (NCBI): domain Eukaryota; kingdom Viridiplantae; phylum Streptophyta; class Magnoliopsida; order Rosales; family Moraceae; genus Artocarpus; species Artocarpus hirsutus. The sequence goes on along the minus strand of CAMOHE010025485.1, from coordinate 42,586 downwards.
CAATGACAAGTGTTCTTCATTGACAGGGGACTGTGTCCTTTACAATCTACTTCCAACTTGACGATAGTTCCACTACCTTCTCTCTCTTACTTGATGGAGATTAGTTTGTCACCTGTGGTCTCATCAATTTCACTTAGGTTCTACCTATTTTGTTTTTATTCTTGTGCTTATCAAATAAAAACTACAATGTTTTCGCCTGTTAGTTTTAGCATGTTTGTGTTGTTTCGTTGGCTTTTTGTTATAATAACGAAGATGGTTTTTCCACCTTGTTGGTGTTGCTTTTGTGTCTAGTCTATAAGTCGTTATCCTTTGCAAGGTTATGGTTGACCTTGGTGCTTTTAGTCTCTCGATCTTGATCGATTGGAGTTGTCCACCATCTATAAAGGTGTATTTGAAAGAGCTATCAATGTGCTCAATTTGTAGTGTATCTTTTCGTTTCTTTTTTGTTGGAACTTGATATTCGTTTTGCATCCTTGAGCATTTCAATTGAACTTACTAGTGGCTGCATTTTGTAGTTGAGGTTGAATCGCTAATTATGCATGGTCTTTCGTGTCCGAATTAAACGTGTCTGTAATATTCTAATTTAGAATACATACCATTTAAAAAATAATTAATAAATAAATATTTTGTAATGATTAAATGCAAAAATCAATATATCAACTAATAGCAATTACCGGCAATCATACATCAAAATTTGATATATATTATATTCGTGCTGGTGTACGTCAACTCATCAAGTATAGTGTGCGTGTGTCACATTTAAAATAAAAACAGCTAAATATTCGGGATAAGACTGCTAACTTTAGAATTTAAAATATACATTGTAGCATATTTTTAATTTGCACTGTTTATGGCTCTTCTAAACACCCTTAATGTTGAGTTGAAGAGTGAGTGGTTTTCTTACTCTAATGTTAAAAATTTGCATCAAATAGAGCGAGGTTAGGATGCAAAACACAAAACACAAAGGAACTGAGAAGCGGAGAGGAAGAAAGAGGATGGGGGGACGAATAACCTGATTTTAATTTTTTAGATTTCCTTTTTTTATGTTTTAATTTTAATCTTTTAAAAGTTATTAACTATTTTATCAAAATGCCCTTAGATTTTAGTTGCATGTACTTGGCACGTGATCAATTCCATACAAAATTTAATGGCTGTTTTTTAAATCAGTGCTGTTGTACCTAAATTAAAAGGTTAGACCTAGTTTAACTAGAAAAAATAGAGACCAAATCACATATTTTTAAAACATTGAGGCCCTCTCCAACAATTTACCCAAAATTAAATTGAAAAATCATTTCAAAAAAAAACCCGGTCATATGTATACAGAATTGCCATCACCATTCAATAATATTTACTTATATGAACATACAAGCTTGTCACATTGGTAAAAATAATAACAATAACAATAACAATAATAATAATAATAATAAATAAATAAATAAGGAAGAAGAAGAAAGATTATGAAACGATTCCATCGGGAAGCAGTTTTATTCTTCAAAGATGCTCTCTAGACTAGGCTGCCAACTCTGATCAAGAGATGCAAACTGCTTAGTAAAACACCCTCTTTTTCCATTTCTTGAAGAACAAACACTTCTTCTAGTTCTCTTACTCATAACAAGCCTTTTCTTCTCATCATACGACCCAACACCATTAAAGCTGATCAAATCATCACTATTTCCTCTCCCCTTTGGCACCCAAAAAAACTGGCAACACTTCACACCATAAAAGAAGCCATCTTTCTCCACATCCTTCTTATAGTTCTCTTTAATGTCACCACTAGTTTTCTGATCTGACTCTTCCAATTGGTTCCTACAAGTACTGCCTTGGAGATGGTGATTTACTGGAGAGTATTTCAAAGAGAAACGTTGGAGCGTTCGGAGGGTGCTTATGGGGACGACGTAGAATTTCTGCCCGAGCATTAGCATGGTGTCTGGCTCAACCGTAGCCCATGGCTGCTGAAACACGTGCGGGTGAGCCACGCAGCATTTCGGGTTCTGAAGCACTATCTCCGCCTCCAGGATTGGCCTGTCGTGCAGCTCAACGTGACCGCCGGGGTGAACGATTTTTACGAACATGCTCTTTGAACTGCTGGTGCAGAGCCAGTTTGAAGGAGCCTTTCTTGGAATTGTCATGGAGATAGAGATGGAGAGAGAGAAAAAGTTTGTGAAATTTTTCTTTGGATTTGAGGTGGGAGAAGTGTCGAGTAGAAGATTTTGGTCTTGGAGAAGATGATAAAATCCGTTGAAATCGAGTTTTGTTCTCTCATCTCTGTAATTTTAATATGCGAGGTTCCATTATATGCTTCTCTTGATTGCTTTTTTGTAAATTATTTGATCCATTGAAAATATCGTCTTTTGAGCTAGGATTGCATTACGTTTGTCTTTCGGTGTTGTATCGTGACAAGAATAAATAGCATTTCTGTGACTCTGTCATGTAAAACGCATGTTTCTAACCCAAAAAATAAAATAAACCTAAATAAAATAAAAAGTTACAAACTGTCGTTTGTGTGGAAACGGCTGTCAGTAAGAAAACGACATGTGTTTCTACCTCTCCCCCTTTTCTTTTCCCTTCAAGAACGACATTTGGTTCGCATATCAAGTGCTGCCGTGCCGCCTGAATTGGAATGACGTGTGTCACGTATCGTTCCTACTTAGAAATCCCCTCTACATTTCATGACGTCCTCTGTTGTCTTGCAATTTGTTGTCGTTCGTTCCAGCAACGACAATTTCTTTTCGTTTCTTCCCCAAAAACGATACGCTCATTTTTCGGAAGAAATCTTAATTTTTTTTTCCTTCAACCCTATTGGAAAATTTCTAAAACTTGGAAAATCTTTCCGGCATAAATTCTCTATCTTAATATTCCAAGGAAATTATCCGTTTCCTATCCAATGACCGCAACATTTTCCTTGTCGTGCATATGCAGAAAACGACGTGTCGTTCAATTCAATTAGGCAAACAATGTACCATTTCTGTTCTAATTTTCTTTCGAGAATTTCACAGATTCGGATTAAAAAAAAAAAAAAAAACATTTTCCTGCTATAATTTTTCTGAATCTAAATTCTCAATGGAAAACTGTTCAATGTCAAATGCCTACAACTATACCCTCTTAAAGCAATGATAATGTACATATATCACCCGGCCTATGCGGGGATAAACATGGCATATGTGATCAGTCACAAAACCAGTCATCTTAATCACTGAGATTCTGAGAAGGCTCCGGACACGAAAAGGGCGCCGGCTCCGTCACTCTTAGTGACCCTCCGAGCTCCGCCGGCACAAGCGGAATAAGTGAGTGGAGCACGTCGGCTATCAATGGTCTGTAACTTGGTTCGGGTTGGACACATAATACTGCCACCGCAGCAACCTGTTCCACAGCAAATGAACTTCAATCTTGGCAACTAATATAAGGAAATATTGGCTGACTTGGATGTGTTTTTATATTAGTTTTTGTAGCAAAGAACAGAGAACCTGGTAGAGGTGTTTTAGGTCCATAGTATTTCTAATCACATGATCCACAACGTTGGGAAGCCTTGTTCTGTCAGTGAGATGAGGCATTGCCTACATGTCAAGGATGGATAGAGACTGTGCTTATGAGAACTCACATCTTAAATAAATAAAAATAAAGGGTTATTAACATCAATTTCCCCTACTTTACCCCTTAAACTTTAAAAATTATAATTTTACCCTTTAAACTTTCAAAACTTTACACTTTACTCCTTGAACTTTAAAAATCGCAACTTTTGCCAAATGAACTTTCAAAATTTATTACTTTGCTCCCCAAACTTCCAATTTTCTGTTCAAAGATGAGAAGAAATTGTCGAATAATAGACGGAATAATAGATAAAATCTTAAGTTTTGCCTTTATAGGTGACCCATGTGGGCTTAATTGTATCTAATTGAATGAAAAATTGGAAGTACAAAGGACAAAGTGAAGAGCTTTGAAAGTTTAGGAGATAAACTAGTAATTTTTAAAGTTTAAAGGTAAAATTGAAGAGACCAAAAAGTTTAAAAACTATTAGTGTTAATGAGTCAAAATAAAACTAGATGGGGGTCAAAATGCCATTTGGTAGGACTTGAAGATTATCCATTTACCCATTTTACAAGAGACTGGTTTTCAGATAATTCCTTGGTTTCCACAAGCTTTCTTCCCAGCAGGAGCTCCAAAAGAACAACTCCAAAAGCATAGACGTCACTTTTATCTGTTAATTTGCCTGAATATTTGAGTTCAAGAATTATTACTCATACAGTACCACACTTGTTAAGTGCAACATAAGCGTTCAGGAGAAGAGTTCAAACTAATAGTTTAAACCATTATTTGTTCAAAATACTGTAGCTGCTTTTGTGTTTATACTGTAGCTGCTGAAAGTTTTACACTGTGGACAATTTAAACTAGAGAGTTTGAACCGGTGTGCCAAACAGAAGGTAACATTTCTTTGGTAATGATTTTTTTTTTAAATAAGAACTCCAGTTCAAAACTACTTTTAAGAGGACCAACCAGCAGAAGGGTAATACACAGGCAGGATCTGAAACCCTAAATAACTGTAACTTCTCAACAGTTACACAAAAAAAAAAGAAGGGTTAAAGGTCAATAAATGCTTATCACAAGTACAGTACCATTCCAGCACATCGAGAGAAGGTCATCTGGTTCATGACAAAGACGCAATGGACAGCTCAAAGGAAGATAAAGAATGAAAGCGAAAAAGAAAGAACAACAGATGTAAAATAGCTGCATACCGTCCAACATGTACTCGGGAGCCACATAAGCCGAAGTTCCTGATAGCCCTATGTTGTCCTTGTTCTCACTACCAGAAGTCATAGCACGTCCGAAATTCGAAATCTAGATCAGAGGGAAAACTCATTAGGGAGGAAGAAGATGCTTTCCAATTATTCTTAACAGGTCCGTGTAAAAGAGATCTCATGATTCTCACCTTAGCATTGAAATTAGAATCCAGAAGAATGTTAGACAAATGTAGATCTCTAAGGACTAGAGGAGGATTACAGTGCTCATGTAGGTATTCCAATCCCCTAGCATAATTATCAATAATTGTTGCTAGAAAGTTAGGATAAAAAAACAAGAAAGAAAGAGACAGGAGGGGCTATAATTAACATTTGTGTTCTGTGGACAAACCTTGCAACATCAACAGCAATTTTCAGCCTGAGATGCCAGGTTAGATCTGACCCCTGAGTAGGCCCTACAAAAATGATCAAACAAAAATGCAAACTAAGAATCAATATAAAGTTCAGTTTTCAATTCAAGTTGGTTTTTTTTTTTTTTTTTTTTTTTTTTCAATTGAGACTGATTATATATAATTTACCATGTAGTTGAGTTTCTAGCGAGCCATTTTGCATCATTTCATAAACAAGTAGCCTTGTTTTCCCATGAATGCAGTAACCCAAAAGCTTAATAATGTTCTGATGCCGGATTTGGCTCAGCCAATTCAACTCATTCTGCAATGGAAGTGGGTGATCAATGAGGAAAGACAAAGGCATAATAAAATGCATTCAGAATCAGTTTTGAGACAGGAGAATTACATCGAATTTTCTTTCAGCATTTGGCGCCGCATCGTCGACTTTTTTCACGGTTGCAAGAAGCTTTTCATCAAAACGTGCTTTGTAGAAATGCCCCGAACCGCTCTCACCCAACTCATTACCCTGGCTGAATTTGTTTGTCGCCGCTTCCAACGATTCGTAATCGAAAATAGCAACCGAACTCCTTCTACTCCCCATCCTCGATGTGCTAAATCTGAGCATGACTTGACTGGATGGAACCCCTTCTGCTGCCTCTTGTAATTGATATTAAGAAATAAAGGTAAACAAAGGTTCATGAGTCATAATTTGGGTATTTGCCAGCTTCAAAGAAAAAAAAAATATAAACCAATTAGAGGAGAAGAGGGTTTTACCCATTTTCTTTTGGTTTTTCCCACTGGTGTCTCTCAACTTCTTCTGTCTATAAATCCAAAAACAAGACAGAAATAGCAAGAGACAACCAAGAACAGTGGAAGCCACAATAAGTGCAATAAGAATTCTCTTGTTCAAATCTTGGTGGTGCACTATTCTAACCACAGCTTGTCCTGCTTTAACACACAACAAAAAGAAGCCATAAACAACACTCATCAAGGTGGAAAGTTAACCACTTTCCCCTAAAATGAAGCAAATTTTGAAATATTACAAAACCTTGTGAATAAAATAACAAGGTTCCATTTTGATTCCTTCCAAGTGATAAAGAGAAATGAAGATAATTACCGAAGAAAATTTTCTTTTTCCTATTTTAAGAATTGATTTCAGTTACTGGGTCTGGATTGAAAACAAAACTCAAATTGAGCGCAAGAACAAAAACAGAAACAGAAAAAACTCAGCACTGTGGAAAAAGATACCTGGAGGCTGAGCATCCATAGGAGAAAAGTGAGAAATGGGTTCTTCATAAGCAAGAAGAAGATGCCCAGAAATGTGGGAAAGAGTGGGCTTCTCTGGTCTTGCATCAACAATGAGAGGGAACAACAAGGTGCTTAATGCCCACATGGGCAGTAACAGGAAGAGAAGAATATTCATGTGTTGCCAAAAAAAAAGCACAAACACACACAAAAATTATATTTTGAGTGTGGTGGATGACATAATGTGTTGGGATTTTGAGAAACTTCTCCGTATTTTTCTCCAAAGCTTTGAATTTCTCTCCTCTTTGCAAATGTACTTTTGTTAGGAGAATGGGGACAAAAAAGACGGTTTCTAGCAGGAAAACCAAGAAAGCACTTTGTTTTCTTGGTTGGGGGTTTAATTTAAGGAGATCTGTGGATCTCTGTTGATGGGAAAATGCAAATCCTGTGGTAGTTGTCAAAAGGTGAAAGCTCAGTCTCTGTTAGATGCTGTGGATAGTGGACGAAGACACTTCATAGATGGATATTATCCAATCATAAAAAACTGGAGCAAACAGGGATTTTATCCAAATTTAAAAATAAAGGAGAGGAAAAAAACTATAACAAAAACAGAACAAAAGATTGGCGAGACTCATGTTTGGTATTTTGGTTGAAACCCAACAAATAAACCTATTAAAATTTTTAATAGTTGTAATAAAAAATAAAAAAATTATTATATAAAATTTTTATATATTATAATTTTTAAATTAATATTTTTAGTTTTAATTGTTTTCTAAAACACTTATTAAGGTTTTGCTATTCATGCTTTTTTTTTTTAATTTTTTACTTGAGTTGTGAAATAATCCAACTTCACTATTTTAGTTGTTGCAAACTTATTAAGTGGGCCATTTAAAAAAAAAAAAAAGAAGGCGAGAGAACGAGACAAAGAAGAAAAAAGCTTTTTTAGGGGAAAGAGAAAAACTATTTAGAGGGCTTTAGTACACTGCCATGAGTGAACAACATAGGCAAATTCAAAGAATTTATAGTTTTTTATGAACAGTTTAAAAAGATAATTTTAACCATAATTATAATTATAAATAATATAAAATACTTACATATTATTATAAAAAACTATAATATAAAAAATTATAATATAAAATTTTTACGTGTTAAATTTTTAAATTAAAACGTTGGTTTTTCAAAGGGCTTATTAATTTTTATTAGACATTTATTCTCGGTTGGAGAATGGGGGATGAATCTCACTAATATTGAATAATTTAAGAAGTCATGTCACTTGCAAAATCCATTTTCGCACGCTGATTGAGCAACTAACGTGACAGCATGATGTGAATATTTATTTCTTTTTGAAGAAATCATGTGAATTATTTTAATGTTAATAATTTGAAGATGCTTTCTCACATACCTAAAAATAGGCCAACGCTTTGAAAATTTGAAATCCTTCTCAAACCAACAAAAAATAAATGACTAACACGTCACACTATATGCAATAACCAATCAACAGTTCTTAACCAAAAAAAATAAAAATCAAATTTCCTGCAATAAAAAAAAGATATTTTTAAGCATAGGTTAAAACTAATTTTGGTTAAAAATACTGTAGCATGTAAGAATTTAAAACTGTAGAATATGTTTTCTTGACAATATAGTTTATGAAAGCTTTACCTTGTAGCAACCAAAAATTTTGGTTCTAAATTACATTACCAAACACCATAAAAAACTAACTATGAGTTATTTTGTCCTTGTTAACAATTGGCTTCGTTTGCCAGTCTAATTGTAACTTCTTATTTTCAATTGCTACAGTGTAAAGCTCTCATATGCTATATTGTAAAGCAAAAGTTTGTTACAATATAAAACTCTTACATACTACAGTATTTTAATTCCAACTTGTACTTCTAACTATGTTCTCAAATAAGCATAACAACTCTTTCAAAAAAATTAAATAAGCATAAAAAATAATGTATACTTTGGTCTAATAAAACTGTTTCCAAGCTGAGTTTGTTATTTTAGATTAATTTGTTTAGCATTGTTTTAGACTTTTCTGTGGAGAGTGGTCCATACAAATTGATGCAAACAAAGAGCTAAACATGAGCCATGTGCCTCAATACGTAATTTTAGGGACATTCTTTGTCTTATATTACTGTGCAATAAACAGCAATTAGACAAACATGCCTTAAAAATTCATTGCAGAAGCTGAAGATCCTTTGGTGAACATCCAAAACATAGTTTTATAAAATGTTTTGCCGATAAATTGTTGGTAACGTTGCTTGCCTGCAAAAACGACAAAAAATTAATCTACTTGTTTATTGAGCTAGGACTAGTATTTTGAGTTATTACATCGAGAGGCCTTAAATTAGAAGAAATTAAAAGAAAGGGCGCACATAAACATTATTGAACACCTATGCATAAATTCTAAAATATAATCATTTTAGGTGTTTGGGAGAGTGGTTGAACTGAAAATATTGATTTAAAAAATATATCGTGTGAGAGCTTTACATTGTAGTAATTTTTTTTTTTTTTACTATAATTGCTGCGAGCTTTACACTCTTTGTTGTTTCCAACCTAGTTGTTAAACAACTTATTTTGCTCCAAAAGGCCAATGACTTGGGAAGCAATTATTGTGTGAAATCAAGGCTTTAATTTCTGGTTCATTTATATGCTTAGGACATTTCAATTAATTTAAGGGCCATAAAGATTGAAGGTCTTCATAATGCCAAACGACACATTGAGGGGGAAGGGCCTACAAAGAAGAGACGATAAACGGCATATTTTTAATTTGCTTTTGCATTGGGATGGAGCAAAGTCGGTGGTTATCTATAAAAGGATATGCCCTACAATGGAAGTAATGGGGACTTAAACAAGGTTGGTGTTTGAATACCGCCCCAACCAGAATTGATCCACCATCTTACTTTCAACTTTATATCCAACTCCCAACTATCTAATGTTTTTTACCAGTTCATGATATCTCTCACAAAAATGAAAGAAATCTGCGTTGGCATTTATGAAATCAAATTGACTCCTTGGTTTATAAGGCAATTGCCAAACCAGTTGGAACTAAAAACTTTTGCTTTAAAAATTATAGCGTGTAAAAGTTTTATACTGTGGCAACTTTTTTATTTTTTTTATTATAGCTGCTGAGAGCTTTACACAATAGAAATAGGTACCAATTGGTTCTAACATTTAGAGCTTTAAACTATAGTTGATTGGAACCAATTGGTTCTAACCTAGCATCCACAATATACCGATAAAAATGATGAGACTAACCATACAATACATGACATAACCCTCAATAGAGATGGGTACCATTAGCATAGATATCTCATTGCATGCAGGGAGGGGGAGTCTTAGAAGCTAGAAATACAGTAGTACTTCGACACAAAAAAATAATCTATATTATGCTCTTTTTTAAAGATCCTCAAAATCTAAAAAAAAAAAAAAAAAAAAACTAACGATTAAGGGTCACAACACTATAACACAAAGGTCACCTCCTACACCACAAACAATACTACAAAGAGAGAAACTCTTGTCAATTGAATGTAGACAACCAATCATAAAACAAAAGGTGAGTAGACCATCTAAGTTATTACAAAAAGGATTAAACCTAAAAAAATTACGATAACAGACACCAAGGGGGCAAAATAAATGTTATTATTGAAAAATCAAAGTTTCAAACAGAAAGTGGATGAGAATACTTAGCCTCATGCATAAGCCGATAGGATGAGAAGACTTAGCCTCATGCATAAGCCGATAGGCAATCTACCAAAACCATAGTATTTGAGACAAGCAAAAGAATTTGCAAAGGGCGGAGCCATAATGTTGGAAAGAAAGCAACATCAAAATGGGAGGACCACGACTAAGCGTAACCACCAAAATCGGAGTGAGACCATTGGGCGAAAACAACCTCTCACACAAGTACAGTCACACAAAAAATCATGTAGTGTTGGAGGCAAAATATAGATCTGTCGACAACACTCATCAAAACCCCTATACTCATTGCCACCTTAAATCTAAATGATGGTAGGACGAAACTCCAAGAGTTGCGATACCATTGAATGCCAACAAACTCCAAGAGAGAAATTCAAGGAACAGTGACACTTCATCAAACTGACACCTATTGATACAACACAAACATTACTTGATTCAAAATGCAGAACAATTCCCATCATACCTTCTTCAAATTCTACTAATTCACCTGCCATTACTTCATCAAGACTAACAATATAAGCAATGCCATCACCTACTTGAAGTACGGTACCAGTATTTATAATATTTGCTTCTCTATGTTATTGATCAAGAAGGAAATCAAAAAGGAACTAGAATTTTTGGCTCAATCGTCCGAGAATTAAGACAATTAAGTTTCACTAACATAGTTTTGTTACCCATCTATCATGCCAAGAGCCACCTAGAAAAGTGTTGTGATTAGAATATGAGCACAACCAAAGAGCTATCGTAAGACCCCGAGCACTATCTTTAGGCCAGAGAGCCAAAAGCTAGCCAAGCGGCTGCAATGGTTTATGGCCCAAATGCAACGGCACACAAAAAAAGTGAGGAAACCCTTGTTGCACAAGAAAGAAAAGGAGAGAGGTCTAGTTGATAGGTCTATGTAACCCCATTTTTACTCAAAACCTACTCCTTATACGTTGACATGTGTATAAGAAAAGTGCTTCTATTAGAAGTGTAATCAAATTGGTTCGGGAACTATTTTGAGGCTATGAAATACTAATCTGAATCACTCAATTTAGTTGGTGTTTTTACTTTCAAACCGATAACTCAATTTAGTTGGTATTTTTACTTTCAATCCGATCATTAACACCCTTTAAGTATAACTTCTCTTTTTTTTTTTTTGGTTTAAATTCAAAATTGCTTTGGGCGGGATACATTTCATCCATAATCATATATTCTTATGTTTGTGGCCTGTGGGGCGTGAGTTGATGCGTTCTTTATTGTATTTTCGAGAAAGTCAAAAATATCTATATATAAAATTAAGAGAGCGTTTTTCCAACAAAAGTGCGAATGTGAATTAACCAGGCGGCCAAAGTATTTTTAACGTGTTTGGGAGATAATAAGATCTGTTGATTAAAATTATTTTTAAAGTTTTTTTTTAAATAATTTTTTTAAAAAAATCCTGCCTCTATTTTTATTTATAAGAATAAAAAATTACAGTTCTTTTAAAAAAAAGCATATTAATAATGTTGCTAAGGGGAAATTTTTCAAATTTAAAAAAACCACCCATAGATAGGGGTGTTTTGATAAGTAGGCATGTCAAAAAATTTTTTTGATAAATGACCTTTTTTTTTTTAAGATATCAAAAAATTAACTTTTTGATATTAAAACAGTTTTAATTTTTTTTTATTTTCATCTTGGTTAGGTTCTTTTCTTCGATACAGTTTTTTTTTCTTTGAAAAGACTAAGACAGTTTCAATGCTAAAAAAAAAACTTTTTTAATATAAATTTTTTTTTTAATTAAAAAAAAATCATTTACCTAATTTTAAAATTTTTTTTACCTTTTTCTCAAACTTTCCCCATAGATTTTAAGATCCACGAATAAGAAAGATGAACTCAACCGGCTCTTATTGCACTGTACTTCTTAGAAAACTACGGATCCAAACAAAATTCCCCCTCAACTCCCCAATCTTCTCTCCACACAAATCCAACGATCATAAATTTCATCCCTTTTTTGCTCCTTTTTTTCCCAAAACTCCCAACTTCAGTCTTCTCCGATCATGGATTTGCCGGAGGAATGCTGGGAATTGATCTTCAACTTCGTCGATCACCACCATCGATTCTCGTCCCTGTCCTTGGTCTGCAAGCGATTCCTCTCCATCACCAACGACCTCGTCACAGCCCTCGCCGTCCACCACCCGACGCTTCTCCTCCTTCCCGATCTCCTCCGAAGATTCCCCAGGCTCAGGAAGATTGACCTGAGCGGTCTCCACGGAGACATCGATGGAATTCTATCTCGAATCGCGGAATTCGATTTGGACCTGGAAGAAATCGATGTCTCCGGTCGGGTGAATTTTCCGATCCACGGTTTGAGAGCTTTCGGATCCAAATCAAAGAGCTTGCGGTGTTTAAATTGCTCCGAAATCGGCTCTTTATGTGACGGCGATTTGAGTTTGATCGCGCAATTGTTTCCGTTTCTTGAAGACCTCGATATTAGTTATCCTGAGCTTGGATTATCCGGTTCCAGAAGCTTCTTAACGCCGATTACTGATGCAGGGATTCTGGCGCTTTCGGAGAAGCTCAAGGGTTTGAGGAAGATCAACCTCTCTGGTAATCACTTCATTTCTGATCGGTCCCTTGCGTTTCTTTCCACGAACTGTTTGTTGTTGAGTGAGATTGTTATACACTGCTGTGACTTCATTACTCAAAATGGCATTGCCTTGTTGTTCCGTCATTGTGCGAATTTGAATTCGGTATCTGCGAGTGGAATTAGGTCTTCTTTTGATGATTCCGCGCTCAGTGATTCGTTGTTATGTGCAAAAGCTTTGCATGTTGTTGATTTTACTGAGTCGGTTATTTCCGATGAATTGCTTTATTCAATTGGAGAAGCAAATCTGCCACTGAATAAGCTCGTTCTGGCTAATTGCCGTGGCTTTACGATCAATGGAATTTCATTTCTTCTGTCGAAGCACCGGTTCATTCAGCACTTGGATCTTGAACAAGTGAATTTCCTTACAGACGAGTTCATGTTCGAGTTGTTGGGGTTTCTCTCAAGTTTAACTTACATAAACGTCAGTATGTGCAATAAGTTGACAGATACAACCTTCTTCTGCCTCACAAGAAACTGTCCTTTTATGAAGGAAATCAAGATGGCCGGTACAAGTGTTGGTGTTAAAGATGTCACTTTTAACGCCGGTTCAGTTGCCAATACTCGAGTCAAGTCTTTGAACTTGGCTCAAAATTGTTCTTTAGGCAATGGGAGTATAAAAAACTTTGCATCGTTTTGCCCCAATTTGCAAATGCTTGATCTAAGCAATTGCGTGGACGTTACAGAAGAGGGCATTTTGGAAGTTTTAAAGAGATGCCCTGAGATTAGTTACCTGGGAATAAATCAATGTACTGGGATCAAGAATTTTTTGGAAGACTTAGAACTTTCCAACTTGGAGGTATTGTGTGCACGGGGATTGGGAATTGATGATTATGGATTGGCATTGATTGGAAACAGATGTCCCCAGCTTCTGCAATTGGACTTGACCGGTTGCTTGAACATTACAGCAAAAGGGGTGAAGGAAGTAGCGCAGGGCTGCAGAGCCTTGAGGGAGATAAATCTCAAGTGGTGTAACAAGGTCAATGTAGATATTATTGCTTGGTTGGTGTTCTCAAGGCCATCGCTTAGGAGAATAGTCCCCCCTTGTGGTTTCGTTCCTAGTGAGAGCCAGAGGAACCTTTACGTGCGTCATGGGTGCCTTGTTTGTGAGCGCTAGCTTTCCACAGAAGCATAGAAAAACTCTTTCAATTTTTCCTCTTTTTTTTTTTGGGTAAATATTTTTCTCTTCTGTACTTACTGTACAAGAAGATGATGTGTGAAGATTGATTTCCACTATCTTGTATCTTTCTGTTGTTTGATAAACTGGATTGTCATATTTGGATTTCAAGGGCCATTGGCATTGTAGAGAACTAGAGATCATTGAAGGTGTTTGAATATGATTAATAGCTTTGATTATTATGCTAGTTTTGGTATCGTTACTTTCCGTAGCCAGCACCAATTAAATCCAACATAAGCCCCAATCATGCAAATTGCAAACTCTGCATCTGTCACTGCCAAACTAAAGACTACAGAAAATTCAAACTAAAGACTACTGTAACATTGCAAAATAAATCAAGAAAAGCTCGGATATCATGGCAGGAACTAAAAAGGCAAGACTCCAAGAAGGGGTAGATCCCAGAAGAACTTAGCAAGAAAAGACCGAGAACAAGTTAGTTCCTAAACGGAGGTGAATCGTCATATGGTGGTAGAAGCTGGAAAGGCTCATTGGTGACCATATCTGGCGCTGGCGGTGTCAATGAAAATGGAAACGGCTGTTCTGGTGGATTTTCTGGAATTGGAGGTGGCAGAAAGGGACCCGGTAACTGTGGAACAGGAAATTCAGGTGGTTGAATCACTCCAGTATCAGGTTCAGTTGGAGTTGGTGTAAAGGAAAATGGTGGTTCAGGTGGTAATAGAGGCTCAGTTGGTGGAGAGAAGATGGGGACAAGAGGTGGAGCTGGAGTAAACTCTTCGGGTGGTAAATCTGGTGTGGGTGGGGGAAGAAAGAAGTCTGGTGTCAGGGGTGTGGGTGTGGGAAAAAATGGAGGGGAAGGTACTAATGGTGGCAGTTCAGGGGACTCTGGAACTGCTTCAGGAGGTGGTAGCCATGGAAGCACTGGTGTTTCAATAATTGGAATGGGTGGTGGAAGGAGTAAAGGTGGTGGTGGAGAGGGCACCAATGGTGGTGGTGGCGGCGGTGATGGAACTAATGGCGGCAGCAGCGGTGGTGGTGATGGTGGAGATGGTGGTGGTGGTGAGGGTGAAGGTGGTGGAGGTGGAGTTAGTGACGGGGGTGGTGATGGGGAAGGGAGGAGGGGTGGTGGGGAAGGAAGAATAGGAGGAGGTAGCACCAGTGGCGGTGATGGGACAAGTGGTGGTGTGATGGGAATTCGGGGAGGAGAAGGGACTAGTGGCGGCCAAGGTGGCGGAATCTGGCGGGGAGGAGAGGGTCTAGGTGCTGGTGAAAATGGGTTGTCTGGAGATGGAGAAGTTGGAAAAGGCCATTGGCCACAGTTTCCAAATAGGTATTGGAATAAGGGATCACAGTTTGTGCTTCTTCTTCCACTATTTCCTCTGCTTCTGCTTCTGCCTCTGCCACTTCCTCTACTTCTGCTTGTACTGCTTCTCCTCTTTTGTGATTCTTCTTTGACGTGTGATCCTTCCTGATGCTGCTTGTGTTGGGAATGATGTCTAGCTTCTGTGATGGTCTGTGTGACAAAAAGCAATGCAAAAATGACCACAACCACTATATTTCCCTTCATTTCTTGTTCATATTTTGCCCTCTATTACTTTCTACATGCAAGACTAAAGTGTACAACATATGTATTTATAGAGCAATGTATACTCTCTATTTCATGTCACTCAAAGTTAGTCATTTGTATAAAAATTATGGTTTTAAAGTCAAATTTTTTTGCAATGCCAAATAATGCAACATGCACCTGCAGTGAATGGTAGAAAGATAAGACCCGCATGAGGGCCAGGTAAAGTTTGCGACTTTCAATACTTTTGTTATGGATTGGTATGAGCTATACTCTCTCTTCTTCTCTTGTCGATGAAGTCCACGATGAAACGGTGGGCAGAATGGAGGAAATTTAATGAAAGGGTTGCCTAGTTTGAAGTGCCATTTTTAGTAAAAGAAAAGGCCTAAAACATGAAAGCAATAAGTGTAGCCCGCAGGTTGTTTTATTACATACTTCTCTGCTCCATGCGCCACAACATAAATGCCTTTTCAATTTACCATGTCACGGAATCAGGTGTCTCCGCGAGTCTTCTCTCTTATCCCTGCCTTTCTTTAATCATGTCTTTATATGAGATTAGTTATCATCATTCTATTGCAGTCTCACAGGCCAATGACTTGTGAGTAATTCTGCAAAACATGGGTTGAAAATCATACGGAGACTTGTAAAATGCTTTAGGGAGTGGGAACCTGCAAGTGGTTCAAATTGGCAAGTCTTTACCACCTTTGCAAAAAGAAGCACTTATCCATAGAAGCACAACACACATAATATGATATTATGCTACAAATCTCATGATAGATTTCACATGGCTGAGATATATTTTGTTCAAGAACAAGATTCTAGTAACAGCTGCAGTTAATGAAACCAAACTGGACTTTGATATGGACCTGACATAGAAGTTAATCTTTTTTCTTCCTTTCCTTTCCTGTCCTTCCTTCCCTTCCCTTTTCTTTTTCCGTTGAATTGATTGATCTTCTAACACCAAACAAGGCCACAAAAACGATAACAAGACAGTACCCCTAATTAAGAAAGCTATATGGACCATCTAACATTTAGCCGATCAGGTTGATCAGGTTAAAAGTTAAAACCTTGCTCTTATAAAATAACAAATCCCAATTTAAAAAATACAACATATAATAGACTAAGGCACACTGTTTTTTTTTAGTAGTGAGGTACTTTTAACCACATGTCCACAGTCCGTCCACATGAGATGCTTTTGTATTCTTGTGAGGATTGATAGACTTGGGTTTCATTGCTTCAACGAAGCAAATAACTGGATATTCTTTTGTGTAAATTTCATAAATAATTAGTGAACGAGTGTGTTAAGCTCGAAAGGGCATGTACAATGTTCTCCTAAACAGGAAATATGTTTAATATTTACGACGAATTAATGATACAACCCTTCACTGCATTTGTCGGCCGTGCTTATTATCAGCTTTCAAAATTCATCAATAATTTTCTTAACAGCACATTGTAACTAAATCCTTCGTTCCAAAAAGGCCCAAAAAAAAAAGTAAAAGATCAACAAAATACCCATAGAATCTCATTTCCACCACCCTCTGAACTGGAAATAAACTACAATAGGCCAAGATACAAAAATTTAAGCCAAAAAAAAATGTTATTGACCTATGGTATAGCCTGGTCTAGTTCTTGTAATCAGGGTTGTCCCGGAGACCAAGTTTATCTAGTAACAAACAGTATGAATCCCAGTCGGTTCTTCGGAGATACTTCAATAACCTCTTCCTCCTCTGCACCATTGCTACAAGACCTTTCCGAGAATGTTTATCCTGTACCAACCATATTAATCAACAAACAGATCATTTACTTCAAATGGACTTCGCAAGTTATATACAAAGAGAATTATCTTGTTTTTGTTCTCACCTTCTTGTGTAGAACTGTAGATAGATGTTTAATCTTGGTTGTGAGTTGCGCCACTGCATACAACAAGCAGGAAAAGTAAATCAGTGAACTCCCAAAGAGAATATAGCATGAAAAACCAAAATCATTAGGCCCCCCTAAAACTCAATAACCGAGGAAGCGAAATACCTTCCCTATGAAAGCAAGAGGACAACTATGCCAAAACAAAACACAGGAACAATCTCTCCAACAACAACTAAACAGAATGCACCAATTCACCAAAGTTTACAGTCCGCTTCAATCCCTTGTAAATGATCCTTCAGCATATTCTTTCATTCTCTATTGCCTTTCCTTCCACCCTAACACCCTTTTTTCCTCTTCCTTTTCCTTTTCTTTTTTTTTTTCCCTTTTTTTCTTCACTTATCCTTTTATTTATATTATTTTTATTTTTGCTAATTAATAATTATCTTTTTTCTTGACCAATGGTATCTCAACAAGAAAGCACTAAATCAAGGGATTAGCGGACATGGATGTTATATGGTAAGAAGTATGAAACCGTCTTAAATACCAGAAAGTGGAGGAGAACCAACTTAATTACACTTCCAAACTCAGTTATGCATTTTCTTTACAGAGATGTATCAAACAAGTATCACGCAACAAAAACCCAATACCTTGTACTCTTGCAGATCCACAATCTGATTCTGACATTTTAAACTCGCCTCTGACTTTGGCAAGCTCGAGTTTCATTTTTTCTGCTGAAGACATGTTATCTGGATGGAAATACTGCATTGATGTTTCAAACATCAAAAGAAATTAGCCAAGGATCAAAGAGCTTCTTCAGCTGAAAATTACGACAATTTATTCACACTCCTCCAAGGATTCAAATTAATCCAAAGCCTAGGTTGCCAATTGCAAAACGCCGAACTTTTTTTATTTAACAACAATATCGATAGGAGTGAAGAATCTGAACGACTTCATTGGACAGATGGAATTGAGATATCAGCACATAATGACATTTTCAAGTTCTTCCAGTTAATATTTCTCAAAGGGCTAGAAATCACAAGGAAAACCGAAAATCCACTATTCGCTAAGGAACTACTGTTTTACTTATTAAACCTGTGGCAAAATTTCCGTTTCTTTTATTTCTAAAAAGTATAATGCCCCAAAATACACCTTTCTGTAAAATTCAGATTAGAGCTTTCCACCAAACCATGTTCCACTACTCTTTTCAAGACGACAAATGCATTTTACAACAGCATTCGGCTCTAATATAAGAAGTAGAAAAAGTCGAAATCTTCTTTCTGTAAGAACAACAGAACAACCTAGAACTTCATACAGCCCTCTTGTCAAGATACAGGAGAATTATACACAACGAATATCGATTCCTATAACAATTATATTAGTACAGATGAATTTCTAATCCTACACAAAAGTATTACAAAATCAGCTCGACTTGACATAAACCTCGTAGAATCTCAAATTTTAGCAAGTGAAGCAAAGCACTTGCCTTTTCAACCAAATGCTCTTTTGGAGGTTGCATCATGTAGCTTGGAGTTTGACCCAGCTGACCCAATACACCAAGCCTCGCAACTGATACAAAAATTAAAAAAAAAAAAGGGACATCAATCAACAAGTGAATTTGACACACAAACTTAGGATCTTCGTACGACCCCAAAAAAAAGGGCTTACTTACAGGAAGTCTTCCTTCCTTTCTCGTTATCAGAAGAAATCTTCAAATTTTCCAAGCTCTCCCTCAACTCCTTAAACGGCAACCCATGAGGGCTAGACTCCCTCTCCTTCTCTTCCATTTCTCTCAACCTCATCAACCTCTCGTTCAACTCCTCCATGGAAAACCACCCCTCTCCTTTCCCTTCCGGCCTCAGCTTCTTCAACTTCTCCCCCAACTCTTCATGGCTGTACCTCTTCACGAACTCCGTCTTCATCGCGCTCGCTCCGTCCCCGTCCTTCCTCTCTTTCATCTCCTTCCCGAACACCGACAACGGCAACGCTTCGGTCCCGCCTATCACCGTCGTCCTCGGCGGCATCGGCGACGGCGGAGAATCCATTGGCTTCAATCTCAGGCTGCTCTTGAATGCCGAGAGGGATAATGGGTCCTTACCTCCCCTATCGGTCCGAGCACTGTCGGACTGCTTCATCTGCCTCAAGCTCTCGCGAATCGCAGCGAGCGAGGGGCTCCCGCCGCCGGGCTTGTCGGGATTCGAATTCCCCGCATTGTCGAGGACGTTCCGCCTGTAGAGATCCTGAAACGACGGCGTGGGGGCGGAATCGCGAGCGGATCGGCGGCGGAACTCGGAGAGGTGCTTCCGGACTTCTTCGAGGGAGGCTACCTTGGAAGGCGGAGAGAACGAGGGATGATTAGGGGAAGAAGGTCCTGTCGGCGATCGCGACGGCGATGGAGGAGTGAATTGGTGTTGGCGGCGGAGACTGGCTTTAACGTCGCTGAAATAAGAGGAGAGAGAGTCGGAGGTGGAGGAGGAGGGCTTGGATTGGTCATTTCGGTCGTCGGAATTGGAGGTGGTGGAGAACAGGTGAATAAGAGAAGGATTCGGGAGAGTTCGGCGTTTGGGTATGAGTTGAAGGGCCATTGAAGGAGGAGAAGTACCCTGCCTGGTAAGGCTTTGGAGCAGAAAGCCCTAGGTTTTGGAAGAAAATGAAAAAGAAGAAGAAGCGCGGGTTTAGAGAGTTGGGGTTTATCGACTGGGCTTCATTTTCGGGTTTACAGGAGCCGATTCGGGCTCGTCATGTTGGATGGAGCCCATATTGGATCTGTCCAACAAGATTTTATGGGGATATATATATATTATAATTGTCATGTTGATTTATAACACAACTTAATATATTATATAAATAATAATACGATATTAATTTTTATAAGTGTGACATAAATAAATATAATTTTTAAAAGTATGACATAACATGTAATTTTCTCAGGAGATGAGGTCAATTTGAGAAATACTACTTCTATGGTATTGTTTTTTATTTTTATCCCTTCCATGAGAAATTTTAAAACTTACCGCTTCTAATTAATATAAAGATACTATTATTTCAAAGTATTTTAAGTTCAAATTAGATAAATATGTATTATCTAGGGGTATTTTGTTCTCTTTAACTAGGATAAATAATATAGACCAAAACGAGGGAAACAAGTGGTAGGACGTTATCGTAGTAGTAAAAAAGTGATATATCACCTAATTTACTCCGAAGTTTCATAAATAATATTCAAAAATTTACATAAATACAATTTTTTGACATATTCTTTTCATGACACATTATAACAACTGAGAATTTTTAATGTATTAAAAATGCATTAAATTGAAAATTATATTGAGACGAAAAATATAATTTAAGAAAAAATATTGTATAATAACATGAAAATTATACGGTATTAAAATAATACAGTGTAAGAAAATACACTAATAAAATTATGCAGCATAAAAATTACACCATAAAAGTAATGCAGTTTAAGAATTGTACTGTTTAAGGTCACGTAGTACATAATTAGACTGCGTAGACCACAAAATTTTTATAAAAGTGAAGAGAGAGAAAAAGAAAAAAAAAGGGGAAAAATTCAAAAAATAATCAGCTCTCTCTACTTTCTCTCTCTACATTTTCTCTCTCTCCTCAAAAATCAATTTAAGATTCCGACCATCGTTTTCAACACCTCCCACACCATTGGAAAGCTCTCGACGAGCTGAGCTCAACGGTGTGCCGAGCCACCCAAAACACGGCCGAAAAAGGTCACACGCACAACCCAAAGGGGCGGTGAAACCTATTTTTCCCGAGCTGATTTTTTCGCCGTCCGACCACCAATCGATGTGATTTTGGTGTCTATGGACTCAGCATGAAGAGAGGAGCAAGAGGGTACCAATTTCCCAGCTCAATTCTAGCTAGAAGGGCCTCGACAGAGCTGCCCTGTCTCCACCATCGCTCCACCATGGGAACCGCCGTTCACGGCGGCGGTAAGGCACACTACCGGTGCCAAAATGACCAGAGGGGGACGGCCAGTAAAAGCCCCACCTTAATTTCATCATACCGCCGCCCCACGCCGGAGTTCCACGTGGACCGCCGTCGTAGCCGTGGACCACCACCGTCGCCGCCGTTCTCGGCCTTGTAACCCCAAATTGAGCAGGGGGAAATGTTTAGAGGCCCACTATGAAGCTCTTTGAGCTTTCAATTTCAGGCAACCGCCACGGGAGGGCGGAGAACGGCCTCTGCCTTCAAGCGCCGCCGTGGTAGAGGTGGAGCCGCTGATCGAGGCGGAGTTGAGCAACCCCACCATGGAGGAAATGCTTAGAGGGCCACGAGGAGCGATTCCCCCAACCCAATTTCACGGCATCTCTGCCGGAGATGGGAGATTGGAGCCGCCGGTTGTGGCCAAGAATCCTGTGCCTGATTTAAGCAGATGAAGGCCAAATTGAGTGAAATTGACCCCACCAATCGACTCAGGAGGGTCGATTTGGGGAAGGTAGGCTCAGGCCCAGCCACCAACGGAGCCGATTAACGCCGGTCAACGGTCGTTTTAGGATTTTGAGATCTGAACCTCCGATCGACGATCCGAGATAGCCTCCCGACTCGTTTCGACGCTCTGAACGTAACGGTGACCTCTGTTCTAGCTAATTCCACTCCTGTGAAAATTATCTGGTACCAACTGTACGTAAATCGAGGCGATTCAAATTGCATTATCGGAGTCCAGAATAACATGTTCAGGAATGTAAGATCTCTAGGAAGCATTTCTACCCATTTATGGTCGCTCAAGGAGTACTGCAGAGGATGCTTCATATATTGTTGATACAGCGAGGTATAACTTGACCCGCGTAGCTCGGAGTCCAAGTAAGTAGCAATCTCGCTTACAGTATGAACTATATTAAAATGCATTGTGATAGATGCTAAGTTTTAAGGATTTAAATTTAAGTCAAGGAATGAAGGAAGGAAAATGAGATTAAGGGAAAAATGGTCATTTTATGAAAAAGACCAAAACAGACCCGAAACACCCGATGTTAGAAAATGTTTCTTAACGACAATTTTTCCATATTATGTATGTAATGGAATATTAAAGTTAAGTAATGAGTTTGGTTAAGTTAGAAAATGGACGAAAAACCCGCAAAGGGTAAAATCATTATTTTTACGAAAACGGCTAAAACGAAGCCGAACACTCAGATTTAGCATAACGCCCTTGGACGGAAAAATTTTTCGTAATACGTTGAGTAACGTAACCGTCATGGGTTACAAAGTTAAAGGGAAATGTGACCTCGATGGGTTACAAGGTTAAGTAAAGACAAGGGTAAACAGATAATGTACAAGACAAGTTAAGAGGAAATGAATGTTTAATGTTTACGTTTTATTATCAATCGAGTGGATTGATAAAAAGAAAGTTGATTAACGAGTCGGCTGTCGTATGATCAGGACACAGAAGCCGACCAATGAAAGAAAAAGGAATGAGACAAGAAAGGAATAGAGAACGCTAGAGCATAGTTCGGGTGAGTTCAATCTCACCTACAACATGAAGTAAAAGATTTTCAAATACTTATTTATATGTTTGCAAATGTGTTTGTAATTGCTTTGCAAGTTAATTTTAAATTATATTTGCATTTATTATGCGAATGGTTTAAAAGTTTAAAACAAGATTTGCAATGAGTTTGCAATTGTTATGTTTAAAGTATACTTGCATATTGATATGCATAATGTTTTTAAAAGTTCAAGTTATGATTTAGAAAGTATTTAAAGTATGTTTTGCATTTTTGACAATGCATAGTATTTTATAATTTAAGTTATAAGCTTTATGATGCATTTGTTATGCATTAAGTTGCATTTATCATGCATTAAGTTAAGTTTCGAAATAAAAGTTGTGAATGCATTATATGTTGCATATGTTATGCAATAAGTGTTAAATGACATGTTATGACTTGCAAAAGGTGGTTGCAATACATGATGCATTTATTACGTAATGAGTTGCATTTATTATGCGATAGATTATACGGTACAAGTATGAATTGCAAGTATGTTTGCGTATGATGTGATTGCATTTGACATGCTCACAAAAGTTAACAATAAGATAATGTAAAGATAAAAAAGAAGTGACATACCAGCCTCTTTGATATGAGGTAATGAAAGTAAAGTCAAAGTTTGGCCTCCCAGAGATGAGGTACATGACCTCAAAGTTCGATAGTCTCAAGTCTTCCGCAAGGAAAGCATCATGTTTATGATCTCATGATTAATGAGTTGGTACGAACACTAAAGTAAGATAAGGAAAGTGAATGAAAGATAAAGAAAGTTAAGAAACGAAGGTAGTAAGTTAAAGTAAAAAAAGAGTGTTCATAAAATGCTCATAATTGGAAGTTCATAATTGAGCATAAATGGAACAATGCATTTTGATTTTGCTTGAATTCCTTTTTATGAAATATTTATATGTTATGTTATGAAAGACATTTTGAGAGATGTTTTATGTTAAATGTTTATGAAAAATATTTTTATGTTTTCAAGAAAACGTTTATAAATGATGCTTTGAGAAAAGCATTCTAAGAATTGCTGCATGTTAAAAGTTTAATGAAAACGTTTATAAAAAACATTTTATAAATGTTTCAAATGTGTTATGAAAACGTTTATGAGGTACGTTTTAGAAAGGTTTAAGAAAATGTTTATGAAAAACATTTACGGAGGAACGTTTTAAGAAAAAGGCTTTTATGAGTAAAGTTTTAAAAGCATGTTTGAAATGATTTGTGAGATTACGTTTGAATTTACTGAGCGTAAGCTCATAAGAAGTTTTTCATGCTGTAAGTAACTTACGGATGACCAGTAGGACCCGTTAGAGGAGCTAGGTGTTGCGGAAGGCAGATGCGAAGATGTGGGTATGGATACCACTACAGTTTGCTTCCACAAAGCAAAGAAAAGGTTTTACACTATTTAATATAGTGTTTTTCAAGTTTTTAAGAAAATCAGAGTTTTAAGAAATGTTTTCAAAGGTTTTAAGATACATTGTACTAAATGTGTTATAAAATTATGAAGTGATGTTTTAAGCTATGTTTTAGTAAATGTTTCTTATTAAGTTTTAAGAAAAAATTTGAAATGGTTTTAAAGGCAAATGTTGAGTGTGGTCTCAACTTGAATGGCGACAAAGGTCACAATAGTTTTGAAGAAGTTTTTAAAAAATGTTTAAAGAAAAAAAATTTAATTTAGTATTTTCTTACTAAGTAAGTAAGATTACCGTTCAAGTAATGATGTTTTAAGTGAGTTAAGTGACGGCCAAAAAGACGGGTCGTCTCATATATGTTTGAAACTTATTATGCCACCGAAAAATCTTCTCATAGATCATTGAGAAAAAAGAAGATAAAGTGCTATGGTTTATCTATTTGAATTGGTCAAGGAGAAAAATACAACTTACACTTGCCTTTTTTAAATATTATAAATAATAATATGGTATAACTTGTTCTAAGTATGACATGAATATAAATATTTTTAAGAATGTGGTATAATATTTAACTTTCTCATTAGAGAAACACCGGTTATATTGATGGGCAAAACTTTCATCCTTTCGATTTTTCCTTTTTCTCTGATCAACTAGTGTATAGGCCGTGGAATTTTCTTATAATTCATGAATAAGATTCTCATTTATTCTTTGAATCTGCGTTGGCTTTAAACCAAATAATAAAATAAAGTGCTTAAGAATTCTGAATGGCGTTAAAAGAAAGAAAAAAAAATAGAGTTAAAAAAAGAAAAAAAAATTCTAACCCTTTAATGGAGTTAAAGGGTTGAGATTTGAACCAAATAATAAAATAAAAGGCACAAGAGTTTTGAATCTATACTATATATATAAGTGTAAATGTGCTTTGTATATAAGGTTGACATATGGCATACAGTTTCTTTTCTTTTCTTTTTTATTTTTTTTGTCTTTCGCTTATTTTTTATTTATTTTTTTTTACATTTTGCTTTTTTTTTTGTCTTCTTTTTTCCTATTTACATACTTATTCTTTTATTTTTCTTATTTTTGTGGTTTTTTTTGCTTCCCTCTTAAATTTTCCTATTAAAATTTTTTTTCCTTTTAAATATTATCTGCTCAACTTTTTTCGAGAAGGAGGGAAATAATATATTTTTAAACTATTTGAATTAAATAGTATGTTTAAAAATATTTATAGTAAAGAGCAGATTTATAATATAAATAATTTATTTACTGCGTAAATAAGAATTATTTATATTGTAAATAAGATATTAAATATATTATTTACACTATAAATTTGTTACTTACTACAATATTTTTAAAACTTGTTTTTTACTAAAATTACTTTTAAAAAAGTGTTATTTACTACAGTTTTTTTTTTATTTTCTTTTTAACTAAACCAACCAATCAATAGAGTATCTATACATATATAATATACAAATGTGTTTTTACACATAAGGTTGACACGTGGCATGAGGTTTTTTTTCTTTTCATTTTTTGCGTTTTGCTTATTTATATATTTATTCATTTTTCACTTTAGCTTTAATATTTTTTTTTGTTTTTTGTATTCTTTTTTCGCTTTCCTTCTGATTAACAACTTTTTCTTTTAAATATTTTCTATTTAACCTGTTTTTATAACTAAATCAAATCCATGAGGTAAGTAATAAAATAAAACTAATTTATAAGATATATATTTTTTAAATCTGTGTACTTATAAAATGTGAAGAATGCAGGCTTAGAGCGCGTGCTTCTCACTAATGGAGTTAAAAGAAGGGAAAAAAAAAAAAAAAAAAAAGGAAAAGAAAGGTCTACTTATAGGTCCATGGTTTCCTAAACTTTCTAATCCCTTAAACTGTGAAATCGAGCCACATCCTTGCATGGAAGGTGACGTATGACGCATATTATGAGGATCTCTCACATGTTAGTCATTTATTTTCGGTGCATGCCAAGGTATCCGTAGTCTAACTTTCTCGTATAATCGTAACTCTTTAACAACAGAAAATATCCCCCTCAAAAAAAAAAAAAAAAAGATTTGAGAAAGATAATTGACCTATACTTATTTTAACAATTAAAATACACATATGACGTTATTTTAACACAAAAAAATATTCCCTCGTGTCATGTTTATATTAACACTTCAAATATATAATATGTAATATCTCATTTATTTTAACACCTAATATGTATCAGACATGAACACCATGTGGCCTATGAGAACGTGCCACGTAGTCCCCAGGAGGTCATCCACCCACATGCTGTAAGAAAGCCCCTGTATATGGATGCGTTGTCTAATGTCTAGATTATTGCTCATTTGGACCCTACAAATGCCAACAATAACAAAAGTGCTCGCTAGAGTCTCATTTTTACGCACTACATATTTTCTTCTCCAATAAGTTTGGAGAAACCTTGAGAAGCTTGGTGTCATCTTCTTTCTCTCAAGCTGACATAGACCAAATGCCTTTTTGGTTATCAACATTTTCTGAAAATCCTAATCCCCAGCAAATATTGTTGTTCAAAACTATTTTCAAGCCCTAACTTCTCATTTTCATCCTCTTATTCTTCAAGTAGATCGCACCAATTTATCCTTACGGAGATCTCAAGTGTGGGGGGATTTATGTCACTACTAGAATTTGGCTGCAATGTTTGTTCACGCTGCTATAGCTTGTTAGTTCTCAAAGCTTTCTTTAGCGGGAAAAATTTTCCTCGCTAAATCCCTTTTTTCTAGTCGCTTGTTGAGAGGGGTCACGTTGACATATGGCCCGTTTGAAATGGCTTATTTTAAGTTTTTTTGGTTTATTCTACCCAAAAGTTGCTTTCAATTTGGGTGACTTATGGAAAAATGCTTATAGATTTTATAAGCACTTATTAGAAAAATCAAGACAAGAGTACTTATTAAAAAAGCACTTATGAAAAGCTTTTTATTTACACTTTTAACCTCTTATTTAAAAATAACAAATTAAAAATTCATCAATATTATTGAATTACACTACTTTTTATGTCAATAAACGCTTTTGACTTATTAGACCTTATAGGTTTAAAAGTTCCTCTGATATCAAAAAGTATTTTCCATGCACTATCTAAACACTAATTAAAAAGCCCTAATTTAGGGCCCATTTAAAATGGCTTATTTTAAGCTACATTCGGCTTATTTTATCCAAGAACTGTTTATGAGCATGTTTGGGTGACATATGGAATTGGAGAAGCCAAATCAAGTGTGCTTATGAAAAAAGTTCTCATTATCAAAATGCACTACGTTGCTGGAGAAATCGCTCGATTGTATCGTCGTCGGACTTGTAGGAGTTGTCCTATGATGGGAAGTATTGGAGAAGAAAAATACTTGATCAAGGCTGCAACAAGAAGGATAACGATTTAGCATGTTAGAGGAAAGAATTCAAGGTTCTTCTTTGAAAAAGCAAGGGTAATTTTCTATATGACAAGAGTGCTTTTATAGTCTTAGAAAAGAAAGTCCTCAAAAGTAGTCTTGTATTTAAAATAATATTTTGGGTTGTCAAGACTGTTAGTACATGAAAGCATTTTGACATTTTAGTCTCTAAACTTTTAATTTCAGAACAATAATCTTGGAATAGTTTTGGTTCAGTGACACTAAAATTGATGGACACTTTTTAAAATTTAACGTAAATAATTATATCTCTATTGCAAAATAACCAAAAAAAAAATTATACGAGTATTTATTTTTTTCTCCCTATTGCAAAATAACTAAAAAAAAGTACACAAATATATAATTTTTTTCCTGCGTAAATTATATAATTATTTATAACAAGTGCAAACTAGAGCATATTTTGCACATTACGTGACCATTTTTTGATGCATAAAATTATTCAACAATTTCAATGTCAATGACCAAAAATGTTAAAAAAAAAAGTTCACTGAATTTTTTGGGACCAAAAAACAACTATGGTAATAACCTTGATTTTTGTTAATAGTCTACTACTATAAAAAGTAATCCATAAGTAAACCGGAGCGGAGTTGGGAAATAAACATGAGGAAGTGAGTGAGTGAAGTTAGGCAGCGAGTCACACTCTTTATACAGTAACAAACTTTAAAATCTTTATTTGCGCAAATTCTTATCTGCACGCGACGACTCGGCAGGTCCCGTTGGATCAGATCCAAACTCCATTTATCATCTCAATACGTTGTTTACTTATTATTTAAAAAAAAATCTAAATACGTATAAAAATCATATTTTTCTAAAGATGTATGCGAAGTTGGCATTAATTTTTTTGATTAATTAATGATTAATTAAGACAATGGAAGATGTATACGAAGTTGGCATTAATTTTTTTTGAGTGGGTATTGATAATTTTCTGATTTGGAGTAATAAGTAGTAGAAAATAAGTCGAAATTCGAAAGTACTTAATTTTAAGGAATAAAAAGAAGATTCGAAACTCTTTTCTAAATTCTAATGACCATGAAGAAAAAAAGAGTGTCAGTGATCTTAAATAATGACGGTATCTAGGACCTTTCGAAAAATTTGTATAGTATAGTTGATAATTATCAATTAGAGAGCTGGCAAATGTTTCTTCCTTCTTTGCAAATTCACTTGGTCAAAAATTATTGTAGAGACTAGAGAATTGAACTGCACTCGCCTTCACACTAATTGGGCCGAGTTTACAATTACAAACGTGGAATTGCATAAATTTCATTTTTTATATTTAAGAGTGATACTGATTAAATGTACAATATAAAATAATAATACGGTGTGAATAAAACATATTTTAAAGTGTAGCACAACATGCAATTTTCTCTTAACATCTATTTGGAAGAATTAATAAAGGTTTAGAATCAATAAAGGTTTAGTAGTAAATTATGACCCCCTTTTTTTTTTCTTTTTTGAAGAAAGATAATGCTTTTATTAATCAACCATATATGCTAATAATTTATCACTATTAGAGCATATTTGGCATGCCGTATTAGCACTATGTATTGTATTATTTCAAATTATTGCAATGTTTGGTGACATCCATATATTGTACCATTTAATACGAAATCAAAAAATAATACAATACAAGTCGTGATATCGAATATGACAAAAAACTTTCGTATTAGATCGTATTGTATAATTTAAACTAAAAGTGTATATTAATAAACTAATCAAATATTTAAAATATATCAAAAATTGACATAGAAGTTAAAGTTTTAGAATGAGATTCAAGACCAAGGTCTAGGGTCACGATTCAAGACTAAGGTCACGGTTGAGATTCGGGATCAAGGTCACGGTCGGGATTCCAGGATGGGATTTGAGACTGGGGTCAGAGTTGAGATTCAGGACTAGGGTGTAGGATAGAGTCAAAGTCGCAATTTGAGACCACGGTAACTGTCGAGATTCAGGGTCGGTGTCAGGATTCGGGGCTAGAATCGAGATTTGGGACTACGATCAAGGTAGGGATTAGGGGTCGAGGTCGTGATTCGAGATCTGAGTTTGGGTTATGGTCAGGGTCAAGATCAGGATTTGGGACAAAGGTTGGGGTCAAGATTCGAGACCAGTGTCAGGGTCAAAACAGAGGATCGAGATTCAGGACTGGGATTGAGATTGGGATTAGGGACCAGGGTCGGGGTTGAGATTAGGGACCCGTGTTGAGGTTGGGATTCATGGCCTAGGTCAAAATGAAATTTAAGGCTGGAATCGCAATCATGATTTGTGGTTGAGGTCAATATTTTGGGTCAGGATTCTAGATTGGGGTCAGGGTTGAGATTTGAAATCTGGATCAAGGTTAGGATTCAGGACTAAGGTCGAGATTCAGGACCGAGGTAAGGTAGGATTCTAGACTAGGGTTGAGGTCGGGGTAGGGATCAGGTTCCCCAAGTCTTGACCTCGACCTAGACCTAGTCTTAAATCTTGGCCCTGAATTTTGATCCTGACACAGTTCCCAAATCCTAACCCCAAGCCTGATACTAAATCCCAGCCCCGACCTCAACTCTGACCCCAACACTGGTCCTGAATCTTGACCTCAATCCTAACCCCGATCTCAAATCTCGACCTTGACACCACTCCCAAATCCCGACCTCAACTTCAGTCTCAAATCTTGACCCCGTCTAGACCCCAGCTTCAAATCAGGACCTGAACCCCAGCCCCGAATCTCGACCCCGACTCTGGTCCCAAGTCCTATCTCCATCCCTGACCAATTCTCAATTCTCCATCTCGACCATGGTCATGAATCCCATCCCTGACCTCGACTCTGGTATCAAATCTCAACCCTGTTTCTGGTCTCGAATCCTAACCCCGATCCTAATCCTGGTCTCGAATCTCGACCTTGATCCGAGGTATGAATTTTGACCCTAAAACCATAAACCAAATTTATTATATTTAAAGTTTAATATTAATACAAGATAATATACTGGTAAACAAACATTGTATAATGTAATACATCATGTTAATAAAATGCAAAACCAAACAATATATTATATAACATTAATACAATACAATATAATATGATATGCTAAACATGCCCTTGTTATATTAGCCGAGGAATGATTTTCCTTCTAAAAACCCTCTCGCGAGATTTACTCCCCTTTGGAGTATATATTAACTGTTATTATATGGGAAGTCGATTACTAATAACGTCCTTGTAAGACGATGACGATGACGATAATAATAATGTCCTTAGCGGCTGGAAGATGTTTATTTAAAAAAAAAAAAAAAGACAACTAAAGATGACTAGTCTTCTGCTTTATAACTAATGAGCTTTTCGAATTTATCACAACACAAAAAATTGTATTTTTTTAGTAGCAATAAAATGTAATATTTGCAACAAATATATATATTGGAAGCTCTGTTTCCAGGGGTGATAGATATTTGTAGTATTTGTGCACAATTAATTCCGGGCAAAACAAGTAGGCACAAGGTAAAGTTTCTATAATAGAGAAGGAAGAATACCGCAATAGTGAAATTTGAGCTCTTGCTAGGACGTAGCATGGGTTTGCATTTATCACAATCTATTTCATTCGTTAGAGTTTCAATAAATTGTGTCATAACTTCGAATAATAATAAGAATATTTACGGTCACAAGTAATAAATTGGTTTTACCTACCAAATTATAACTATGCCTATAGCACCACAAGGACGACAAATTTTGTCTTCATTAAAATGAATGTAACTTTTACTTTATTTTATAGAGTTGGTGGCTAATGCCTCAACAAGGTAAAATACATGTGGAAAAAGGCGAGTACAAAACGTATGAGTCATCAGTTGTAGCACCACATGTTTTTGGAAGGCTATTAATAATCTGAAGGCAATTTTTGTTCGATCACCACTAAAAGAGAAATTAATCATGTCCTCATGCCCTTAGTCCAACGGCTTGACAATTTATTAAAACCACAGGCAAGACAAAAAGTTATTTGGCTCATGATTTTATTACCTAATATTCAAAGAATCCAAAATCATCTCAGCCCTAACAATATTTCATAGGCGGATAAGTGGCATAATATCAACCTTTAGGTAGAAAAATTAGAATGGAATCTTAAATGTCAGATGAGAGAGTCTTAAACAGGTTTTTCATCAATGATTAATTTAATACAACTTAGCAAGCCATTTTTTTGACGTTAGACATTAGACCCATTTTATTTGTATCTTAGCAAAGCTTGCAATCTAACTATCGTACAACAATGTACATACATCAATTTATTTATTTATTTTTTTGGCTGTAAAATGTATAGGGTGTGTCGTACATAACAGAAAGCAACCCCCATACAGATAAGTCATAGGTGCCACGTCATTAACTGACAGTATCAATATCTGGACCAGTTGTTTCTTTCCCCACCTTCAACCCACAGCGCGTACACGTAACACTTAGTTGAAGCCAATCCAAACCTAAAAAACCCTATCTAATAAGCTAAAAGCCAAAAAGAAAACAAAAAAAGCCAAAATAATAATAATAAAAGGAAATAGGAGAAAAAGCCAGGGTAGCTCAGCCCACCACTGCCACGTGTAATCAAACCTGGCCCACACTCACAGGAAACAAAATTAAAGAAAGAGAGAGAGAAATCCACAGAAAAACAAGAAAGGGTTGTGAATGAGCATCTACTTCCCCACCAGACACACAACACGCGCAACATAACAATAACATAAAACAGCAATTTTTTTCTTTTTTTTTTTTGTCTTTGTTTTTGTTTTTGTTTTTGTTTTTTTTTGGCAGACCCACATATAAAAAGAAAAGAAAAGGCCAACCCAAAAACCCATCCCATATTATTCCTCCATACACACAACCCCATACACAACCATCACTTATAGATTTTCTTTTCTTCTCCACTCTTCTCTTTTCCTTCCTTCATCACCTGACCTCTCCTCATCTCTCTCTCTCTCTCTCTCTTAAAACTGAAAGAAATAGATGAGCGACGACGATTGGGTCAAGACGGCCATGACCGACGACGCCATGGTCGCCGACGTTCTCTTCAGCTTCAAAAGAACTGACAGCCCTCCGCCGCCGACAACGGCGACTGCGCCGCTCGAGTGGAGCGTGAGGCAGCAGAGGTCGAGGCATCCGACGAGACATCACTGCGCGGCGGTAAAGAAGATGACGAAGGGCAAGCCGACGAGAGCCAGCCCCACCACGCCGCTCTCCTGGAGCGGCGGCGGTGGCGCCGCCGCCTCCGTCAGCGGCGGCTCGGAGGAGTCCAGCAAGCCGCCTAAGCCGACCGCCGGTTCGAGATCTAAGGTTTGTCGCTGCTGTCCCTTTGTCTTGAGTCTTGCTTCTCTTCTTTTGGTCCAAGTCGTTGCGTCGTACTCTGAACGACGACTCTACGGTGTCGTTTTCCGTGGTTTTCTGGAAAGAACGGAAATGCCCCTCGCGAAGTGTGGTATCCACCAAGATTGGTTTCGAAAAAAGTCGGGTGTCAGATTTCTTTCCTTCTTTTCAATCATTTTAGGAGCTTCCCCAGCATTCAGCATCCCGTTTCAATTACCATTTTACCCTCCTTTGGATGTGGATTTCCTCTGGCCGGTTCGGCCGGATCGCTGGTCATGGGCATAGGCCGGTTTGGTTTTCTTCTGGGAAACTAACTATTTTTTCTTGACTGAGATGCCCTTCTCTTTTTAGCCGAATGGTTTCATATGTTTTTCTGTTTTTCATGAGGAAAATTGGTGGCTTTCGTTCAACGTATGGAGTCAGAAGGTGTGAATGATTCTTCTTATCACGTTTTCTTTCTCACTACTTTTCCGCTTCTGGTGCCGGACCGTGTAATAACACCAAAAAGACTAAATTACCCTTGATTGGTTCAGCCAACTTCCACTCACACTCAGAAACTGTTCAGCTCCTCCATTGCCCTTTGTCGGAGCGAACAATGCCAAACTCCAATTAGGCTGTAAGTTCGAAACTGCCCCTAGCACCAAGTCAAACGCGTGTATAATTCCTTGAAGGGCATTTTGGTCATTGTGAAAACTGGTCACCCGCTTTATCGGTGGCGTGTTTTGGTGGCAAAATAGGTCTGCGTATGGTTTGGTGTTAAGTGTAGGTAGTGGTTGCGCACTTTATGTTTTTGCTGTGCGGGGGAAGTGATTCGGTGCGGGTCGCCGTAGTTTAGCGTATTCTGCGGGCGCATCCAAACTATAGTGTAGTATAGTACTAGTTAAAGAAACGACAATGTAAAAAGTTGAGGTCCCACGTCGTCGTTTTCACGTGAGAGACCCGCTTTGTGGCTTGTGGTTTGATGGGGGGTAAAAGGGTCGATCGGATTAAAATAAGACAAAAAAAGCATCAGAATGACAGCTTGATCCCAACCCTTGTTTTTAATTTCTGTAGAAATCAGAAAGTTTAAAGCTTGGATCCCCTTTGGGCACAGTAAAATGGGTCTTAACTCAAGTTTATGATTTGGTTGTCGTTCCTCGTCGTGTGACAGCCTGTCGTGCTAGCTTTTTCGTAATTGGGTTTACAAAAAGGTTTAGTCGTTTCAAAAAAGAAAGGTTGAGTTTAGGAGTCAAATTGTTGTTTCTTGTGTGGGTTTGAAATTTGTAACTTTGACAAAATATAAAAAAAGAACAACATGCTTTCTTTTTGCTTCTTATTTTATTTATTTATTTATTTATTTTGGGTTTGCAATTTGGGAGCTGCTGTAGATTAGGCCATTAATGGGGACCAAAAAATGGTCACCACAATTGGTTAATGGTATTAGCTGACGTGTTCGTTTGATATTGGCGGCGTTACATCCTCCCCAATTTTGTCAACAAAACATAACGTTAGGGTTCTTGCCTTCTTGGAAACGGGCATTATTGTCAAGCATATAAAAAGTCAAAATTTGGGCATTGGAGGGGTTGACTTTTTGTTTGGGTTGGCACTTGGCCCTTTGGAAATAGCAATAGTGTGAGCGCACATGTCAAGTCCACATTAGTCACGAGCAAATCATGTTAACTTCTCTCAAGTAACTTATTTGTTACACCTTTTTTTTTTAGAGAAATTGTGGAATATAACTATATGGGGATGACCAAATTTGTTTGTGGACAGGTTTCTGTTCGGAGTGAAGTGTCAACTTCCAACTCCAAGAGGCCAAGAAAGAAGAAGGTAATGGACTAACTTATGAGCTGTAAAATAAAAAAATAAAAAAAAAGAAGAGAAAAACAAAAGCATGCTATTGATTTTTGACAGAATTATGATTTTGTTTAAAACTTTATTACAAGTCTTGTTGGTGGTTTCATCCGACTCATTTTGCTGTAATAACATTATTCTGCTCTGTCTTTTTGTTGGGTTTACTTTAAAAAAAAAAAAAAAAGACTTGTCCGACATTCTTCTTAAGGGAATTTTGTTTTTAAAATTAGATGGTTGTTGTCTTTACACTGCTTTTATTCCAGTTAACAACATTTTCAAGCTTTTCAAGACAAACATTTTTCTCTTGATTATTTCTTTTTATGTAGTCATTACCCTTTTCTCTGCCCCACCACAACTTCCATTATCTTTAGTGTGTTTGGCATTCTCAAGCTCCTACATGCTACATTGTCGAGCAAAAGTATGCTACACTGTATGTCAAGCTCTCACTGTCTGCAGTGTTTTTAACCAATTGGTTTTAGCCCATGCTCCCAAACTTTTAGTTTTACCACTTTCTTCTAGTATTAGCCCTTTTTTTTGGTCTTTTATGTGTGAAATAGTAGAATATTAATATCTCATAATAAATACACTGCTTTTGTTGCTTGCAGACATTGGCTGAACTTAAAGAGGATGAGGCTTTGCTATTTAAGGAAAGGAAAAAATTGAGAAATGTATGTTTCCTTCAAAATCAGAAGTCTATTTGTTATGTTTTCTTTCGTAAATATAGCTAAATTTAACAGGCTTGAATTTTGTTCTTCTCATTCCGTTAAGCAGGAAATAGCAACTATGCGTCTCAATGTGGAGAAACAGAGAGTAACAAATGAAAGCTTGAAGAGATTGAAGGTGAACCTACTATAACCTGCTTCTTTTGTCCTTCATATTTTTGGTGCTGCAAGAAAATTGACACTGCTGATAAATTCATTGTAAAAAAAGAAAGGACACCAGAAGATATTCTTTTAATAGCTTAGCGTAGATTCTGTTTTTCTGTTGATCTTTGTGAAGAACAAGAAGCATCATATCCTTCTTTTTCGCCCAAGTTCTTAGCTTGACAAGAGTGTAGTGTATTATTTGCTAGTTCGACAAGAGTCATATTTCTAACAACTCATAATGTTCCAACATTTCAGTCTGATTTGGAGTCTCGGCAGAAAATGGAGACGATTACAACATCTTCTGTATCCGACGAAGCGATTACCGCCCGCCCTAAACAAGTAGATTCTGTTCGCGACCCTCATTCTGCATGTCACAGACTAAAGGAGGTAGAAGCTAAAGAAACGGCCTTTTCCCTGCCCGATCTAAATCTTCCAGCAGAAGGAGATTTGGGCTCTCAGGCGTTGTGTGCAATGAGCTGAGAAAGAAGCATTAGTAATACTGATACTCAATTTTCCTAATTTATCAGGATGAAGATCTTCAAGACTCATTTTAGCTTATTAAGGTAGCATCCTTGATCCTTCCGTCCTAAATATGTTCTAGTTGAGGTATTTCTAATTGTAAAGTACAAAAATTAATTTTTTTTTGGTCCACAGAAGAAGTTAATGAGGGGTAGCGTAGAGATCGTCGACAGGTTTCTAAATTTGTGCAATATTCTTTGGGGCCAAGGCCAACCCCGGTTTTCCTTATCTTTCTTGTTATTATGGGTCCCTTGGAAATATTAACTTGTAATCATTTATTACTAGTAATTTGCGTGCTTAGATACATCAAATTTGGAAATGGGTTTGTCCTAGTTTGCTGTTGCATTTGTCCATTCACCTATTTGACAATGTTTTGTTCTTTCGTTTATGTCCAAATTGGATAGGAGTCTGTGACAGGTATTTCCTTTTTGAACGAGGCAAGATCACGCCAATAATGACATGAGACCCAATAAACGGGGAACATAATACGTTTACAAAGAGGGACAAAAGTTAAGTAATTGTATATGAATCAATTTTTGTTTGAAACGTGAAGACAAAATGGTAATAAAAAGAACCATATCTAGAAAAAGGATCCAATTACTTGTACTTGCTAAGACGGAGAAAGGTTGACTTGTGTGTGGTTTTTGGTTTTTGGTTTTTTTTTTTTTTTTTTTTTGGGTTTGGGTTTTGTTTTGAAGGGGAAGCTGCTTGGTTTGTATAAAAGGACAAGA
The DNA here is from genome assembly GCA_946598075.1 of Artocarpus hirsutus. Lineage (NCBI taxonomy): Eukaryota > Viridiplantae > Streptophyta > Magnoliopsida > Rosales > Moraceae > Artocarpus > Artocarpus hirsutus. Next base: position 5,777 of record CAMOHE010025485.1, on the reverse strand, counting down.
ATGAAACAAGAATAATAATGAATTCATTTTGCCAATCAACCAATTCCTAGTTTTACAGATCGCTTATGGATTAGATAACACTGTCGCTAAAGAAAGTCACCCCGTCGCCAATTTTCACTTTAATCCATTAAAAAAGAAACAGTGATTTTTAATTCTTTGCCTATAATGAAATGACACTTTGACCAAAAAAAATACTACTTTTACAACTCATCACCTAATTCGGCCAGTGACTATTCATTTTTTTTCAGTGAATTGGGTAATGGGCCCAGTGATTTGAATATGTTTGTTGGCATGTAATGTATACAAGACATAGCAGTATTAATGAACTCAACGGCGAACACGTTGTGTACGGCTGTACTTGTAGATGTTTGGAGTACTCCATTAGCAGACACTTGGACCACATATGACTTTTGTGATGATCTTGATCTTCTCTAGTATCCCTATTTCTCTTCAGAAAAATCCTTTTCTTCCGTGCGAGTTATAAACTGCTGCTTATAAAATTACACATTCTAATATAATATATACTATTATATTTTTTTAGATTAGATCTTATTATTATGTGAGTTATTAAGTTATAACCCATAAGATTTGTTACAAAAATAATACGATAGAAATAAAAAATAAAGACACACATAGAAAATTTACATAGAAACTTAAAACAGAAAAAAACCATGGACAGAGGAAAAAAAATCAAGAGACTTGTAAAGATTACAACGGAGCCGTTAGGGAGGATAAAATTCGCTAATGACGAAACCTTAACGCAATACATTATATATATAGGTATAGATAAAACCCTATAGGCTTAAAAACACAATGGTCCGACCGCAAGGGCAGAGCCTCCGTGTCGGGCCTATCAGCCCGATCCCTCTATTACCATCACAGATCTCATAAAAAATCAAACATTTGTTTTTCACTACAATTTATCATACTGTGAGTTTTTGAATCGGACTAAACTAAATTCGAGTTAACACACTCTAACAAGATCGAATAGAATTGCTCTTCTTTTCACTTATAATTCTATCCAAATTTCATTCTTTTCTATTTTATTTATTTTGTGTGTGCAACTAATAGTGTGTAAGGTTCTGTAGACACCTGCTACAACAAGCTGCATTCACTGTACCCTTATTCTAATAAAAACAAATAAACAAACAAGCAAACAAAGCACGTTGTGAATAATTATCTTCTAGTAACTTTGTGTTTAGTGGCGACAATTATTGCGAAATTGACTACTTGTCCTTATATAATTTGCTATTGCATTTATTTTTAATCCACTTGTAAGTCTCATCACGCCAAGTCACAATAGTGACACTGTCACCTGATATAACAAATTTACTGTTAAGTTAAATTGATACCACAGAATTCCACTCGTCAATTTTCATGTAAATGATCCATCGGAGATACGAAAAAGGAAGTCACCGTAGCTTTTCCTTTTCGTATCAACGAAGGACGCAAATTACCGCCAGTTAAAAACTCAATACCGTGGCGAAGAGCGAAGTGGCTTTTTATCACTTCTCAAGAGACGCTGCCGTACAATTATATTCTTAGAATTGGGAGAATGATCTCCCTCTCACGATTTAAACACCGAATTTATAGCTAGATTTCAACTCTAGAAATAAGAGTTTTCTTAAAAAAATAAAAACTCTACACATTAAATCCAAAAGTTTTAATTAGTAGCATGGAAAAATTTACCTTAACTAGGGATGGATGGTTGATTAATGGTTAGTGTAAGGTTGATTACAGTATTCCCCAATTGGGCATGGTTTTTCTGTACGAGCAAAATTCATTTTTTTTTTCAATTGTTTTAAGTTAAAGATATACGAAGAATTCTGACTTCTGTGGTTTTTTTCTTTCAAAAGAAACTGAGAATTTCGTTAAATGCTTAAAAGGTCATTGCGTATAAAGTAAGAAATAAACAAAGGCATACAATTACGTCAAAAAACGTCGATAGAGTTTAATAAAACATAATTAGCTAATATGTGGGTAGCACCATCACCTCTAATATCTTGAAGACAGTGGCTTTTTTAAATCGTTTTGGTTAATTTAGTTTTAAATATGGATACTTCGCTAAAATACAAACTCAAACATTTTGATTTTGTCATTTAAGTTCTACAGTTCCATTAAACAATTTATATGCATAATACATAATTCGTTATCTATGGCCAAAAAAACCTTGATCATTAGTCATCCCATTTAAGAATCATGACCATATACTTGGATAATTCTAAATATGCCATGCAATAAACATATTCTATTTAACCACGAATTACAAACATAAACTCGTTCACTTACTCAACCATCAATATATATAATTTATTACTTCAATTGGATATCTTTCCGTTGTTAATTTCATCGTGTTATTTTAACCATCAATATTGCATCAATTAGTCATGATCACGATAAATCCTAGTGAATCCTCTTTAGCCCTTACTAATTTCATAATCACCCACCGAAAATTGAAACGAAAATACTCTTTTCATAGGAAAATTGAAACTTAAACATAAGGTAATAACAGAGGTCCATGTAATTACTTAATTAATTCAACAAGAACGCTTAAAATTAAAAAGGGACATGCAAGAGAATATAATAAATATTTATTTTTGGATCCAAATTTGGGTGGAAACTTGAGGACATTTTTCTGCTAGGCTTTAATATTGGCTTAGCCATGTCTAGTAGCACTTCCTTTGATGATGAGTTGGTGCTTTACCATAAAGGCTATAGCTATGAAGGACACATAAAAGGTATATCTATATTTTATGCGCATTGTGTGGTTGTTTGTGAAATAGTTTGCTCTTACTATCATCACCACCTCCAGGTTAAAAGCCATAAAACAAAGTTTGAAATCTTCAGGTATGTGTTGATGCAGGAATTCTCAACATTAATATTATTTGCGCATCCCTTTGATTTTTCTGTATCTTCTCACATGAATTTAGCAGAGTTAAAAAGATATTAAAAAAAATGATGGATGATTTTTTTTTTAAGATTAATTACAAAAATTCCTCCTTAAGCTTTTGTAACATTGTGCTCCTCAAATTTCAAAATGTAATATGAGTTCCTCTTGATCTATTACATATTAACAAAAAAACTCCTTTGGTTAGAATTTTTGATAAAAATTGATACATAGTTAATGTTTGGTGCATAATATAAGAGTATTTTGACAATTCTATCATGTTTAAAACTAATTTAAATTTGAAAAGTTCATATATTTTAAATATTTTTAATTGTTAACAACATAAACTGAAAATCTTTTTTTTGAATAATCTCTTTTTTCATTAACATGTGACTATACCGAAGTAAGCTAATAGTCTACTGGTTCCCTAGACTATTCAGTAATCCTATTTATGTGATATTGTACTATTTATGTTCAAAATCATGATTCAATGACTTTTTTTTTTGTTAATATATCGTAAGAATAAATGATACATTTTGAAGTTCTGAAACATAGTGTTATAAGAGTTATATTCTTATAATTAATTCTTTTTTTTATTATTCAACGAAGACATAGCTAAAAGTTTCTATTATTAATTAAGAAGCAAACAATCATTTTGCAATGAGTGTAAATAAAAATTAAAATTTCAAATAGCCAACACTCGTATGAATGTGGCTCCGTCTATGTGAATAGGCGTCATACATGCATATATGGTGAGACGTCACCTATGTATGCATTTAGCCTTAATCATTTTTTTTTTCTTTCTTCTGTCTTGACTATTTGAATCCTTAAAAACAGATTTTAAGTTAGCAAAGCTTATCCATATAATTGTTAACAAATTTCCTTCAATTAAAGAATATGTTTTTACTTTTATTGAACTTTAAGGGCCTCAAGTGTCATCAAATAAGCAATGAGTCCCCTAAGAAAAGTATATGAGTTCCTTGAAAAGTGAAATAGTGATTTTTTATTATTATTATTTTTTTCACAAAAGCTAAAAACCTGATTAATTAATAAATTGGAGGAATTGTATAGTGTTACGACTCATAAAATGTGACTAAAAATCTCTGAGGAAAAAAGTAAATTTTTTAGAGCACGCTTCTATTTTGGAAGAAAAAGATTTCACGATCAGGTCTGATGTATTTGTGCAAGTAGTAATTCTCCTGGTAAAACATCATGCGAGGCCAATGATGCGTGCATGACGGACTGCATAAGAAGATATTCATGTTTGTCGAGGGGATCATCCATTTGTTTTCAGATCTGCCGATCAGAATGCTCTCACAGTACATCCCGAAGGAAACATACTTTAAGTTGAAGAAATATAAAATGCAACATGTAGTTTCTGTTAATGTTTTCATTAATTGATACCGTGTGCTATAGTCTTACAGCTTTTTTTTTTCCTTCTTAGTAAGATAAATATCAAGAATTTATGATTCAATCGTAGCAAGTTTTCTTCTGTTATTGAATCAATTACACATAGTAATTAAAACAAATATGGAATGCTTGCCTTTGGCGATGACATAGCGGCTGTTGTCACTAAATAACTAGTCAACTCACAAACAGCTACCAATGTGCAAGGACTTTACCCATGAGGCCATGACAAGTGCATGTTTAAGAGAGTGGTTTGAATCATTTTTTATGGTTTTAGTTATTTTTTGGTTTAAATTTTATAAGAAAAACACCATAACAAAAATAGTTGAAATCATAAAAAATGATTCAAACTGTAGTTGTCAAACGAACACTTAATGATGACATATCTTGTTACTAAATGGTCTACCAAATTGTGATTTTAAATTATGTCGTGTTAAAGACCTTTAAAAATACAATTCATGCTCTTTCACCACGACAATGTTATGTTGTCCCCTACAGATCAGTCTAATGTATATAATCCATTAAACCCATTCTCCATTCTCCTTTTTTTTTTTTTTCTTTTTCTTCCCTCTGCGCCTTTTCTCTATCACCCTCTCTTTCTCTCTCAATCCCTCCTTATTAAGTAATCTGTTTGAAATTTTAGTTGTAATTGATATTTTAAGTTTAAAAATTATAATATGTAAGAGTTTTACCTTATAATAATTTTTTTTATTATAATTGTTGAAAGCTTTATATTATTTATAATTGTAACTAATAAATTGAAACTAAAGTTTCAACCATCCTTTAATCCCTTTTTCCTGCCAGGGGCTGGCCCACAAAATTCTCTCCTACCCAGATTTTATTTTATTTTTTTTGTGGTGTTTTGAATTCTGATTTTGAATATGTTATGTTTAGTTTTTTTTTTTCTCCCCGCTTTTTTCTTTGTCAAGCCTCCGAAACACAGCCTTGTAAAAGCAGGATTATTTGGGTAAAGCGACAAATAAATAATAAAAAGACAATACCTAGAATAGACGACATCCAAGTGCAATAGGCGATTGAAACGACACTGAAACTAACATCAAAACAGAAACGACACACAAAATAAACTCAACAGACAAAAAACAATTAAAAAAATAACAATATGAAACGACAACAACGACAACGAAGGGGAAAACGACGATCTCGATAATTGTGAGCTTAGAATTGATTAGCGAGCGGCAATGAATAACATGTAACAACGACAAAGTTAAAAATGATGACAGAATCTAAGCAACAAAAACGGTGACCAAATGAGACGATATTCTTATTATACGACACCGCTTGAGCAAACGGAAATCATAGAAGACGTCAGGCCGACTACAATCATGGACAAAAAGGGAGGACGACAGCAGTGAAAACGACGATCATATTAAGCAACGAAAATGATGTGTCGTTAAACACAATAAACGACATGTTATCGTTTTCATAAGAAATAATGACGCGTCATTGCATTAAAAAAAAAAAA
>CAMOHE010025482.1:0-15947 GCA_946598075.1 Artocarpus hirsutus | reverse complement strand
TGTAGGCATATAGTAAAACACATTTTTTAATCGTTTATGGTTAGATTAAGGGGTTATATAAATTAAAATTACAAAATCAAGTGTGAAAGGCTCAAATGGCTAAAACAACCATCTTTGAGCCTGACGATCAACTAGGGTATGCACATGGTGGTCGACCGCTGTGTGGCAAAATTGGAATATCAACTTTGCTCTGTTTCGAGCATCCAACCTTTAATTGAGCTCAATCCTTTCTAATACAATTCTAAAGTGTCTTAAACATTAGATTATGGTCTTATAACTTTATATGAGTGTAGTAAAACTTAAATGACCAGTTTTCATTACAGTTGCATATCTTGATCATAAATTATACATTGAATCTGAAAATGAAAAAAAATAATGTAAAACAATATTAAATCTTAGTTTATACTTATTCAAAACGTCCGGTTGGGGAATAATAAGAGCCTAAGAACCAAATAATAAGAAGAGAATTGAAATTACAAAATTAACCTTTGCTAAAAATTACAACAAAATTTAAAAAACATTAAAAATTGTAACAAAATTATATTTAAAACAAGAAACATTTGATATTTTTCAAGAAAAAAAAATTTAACATTCTTCTTTCCCTAAGACAAAACTAGAGAGTAAGAAAACAGTAGGGTGGGAACTAAAAATAAATAAATATAAATAATAAATACAAAATTAGGAGAAGGTAGTTTTTGAAAACCCATTACTTTCAGAAGACATGTACTTAGAAGGAGTGTCTATTGACATCCCATTTTACTTTTCACAGACCTTTTTAAATAAAAGTTTTTATTATTATAATACCTATTAATAAAATTACTTTTTAAGGACGATTTTTTTTTATTAAAAAAGGTACTCATTACGTACCCCACGTTAAAAAAAAATTATTATGCTCTACCTTTTTTCAAAAGAATAAAGATTGATTTTGACTTTAAGGAATCACCCTACAAAAAAAGTATTTGTTTTTTTTCTTTAAAATTCTCTTTTTTTTAATTGTTGAAATTCCACCAACGTACAAATAAAACCTACAAATTGTTGTAATATGAATAAAGTAAAACATCAAATGACAAGTAATAGTGTATTTTAGCTACAATTCTTAGCAGAAGAAATTCGTAATGGTGTATAGTCATACCTAAATCTCTTACATAAAGTAGAATTGAGGGTGTTAATAGACGCCTTCATACCTAAATCTCTTGTAACATCTTAACTGTGTGCATTTTGACAAAAACCCTGGACCTAGATAGACAGAGCTCATTAGTGATTCCCTATGCTCATCCCAGTTAGGGATGTCAATTGGGCGGGACAAATGGTGTCCCGTTTGACCCATAGTCAATACATTCAATAAAATGCAGAAGAGGTGAGTAGGACCCACATTATGCATAGGTAGTGCGGGTCGACCCAAGGCCACTCCGTTTGCTAAAATCTATACTATATATAAAAGTATGAATGTACTTTTGTACGTGAAGATGACACATGGCATGGAGTTTCTTTTCTTTTTTTTTTCTCTGCCTTTTGCTTATTTATTTATTTACTCAAATTTTTTTTTTTGCTCTTTTGCTTCAATTTTTTTTCTTGTCTTCTTTTTTTCTCCTATATGCATGTTTAGCCCTTTATTTTCCTCATTTATTTGCTTGTTTTTCTTCTAAATTTTTTGATTAACCTTTTTTTAAATATTCTTTGCTTAACTTTTTTTTTTAAGAATGAGGAAAATAATATATTTTTGAAACTTTTTAGAGTAAATAGCAGGTTTTGAAATATATATATATATTTATAGAGTAAATAAATCATATGTACCTCAAATCTGTCTGCAATCTACAGTGCAAATAAAATAGTAATAATTATATAAAAGTTTGAATGTGCTTTCAAACAAGGGTTGACACTTGGCATGAATTCTCTTTTTCTTTTTTTTTTGGTCTTTTGCTTATTTATTTATTCATTCATTTTTTTTTTACTTTTGCTTTATTTTTTTTGTCTTTTTTTTTCTATATGCATATTTAATTCTTTATTCTTCTCTTTTGTGTGTGTATGTGTATGTGTATGTGTGTTTTTTTTTTTTTTTTGGCTTTCCTTCTAAATTTTTCGATTAACAACTTTTTTCTTTTAAATATTTTAGGCTCAACTTTTTTTTTGGAGAATGGGGAAATAACATATTTTAAAATTTTTTTGAAGTAAATATCAGGTTTTAATAACATATATTTGCTGCAAATTGTAGATTTACAATGGAAATAATTTATTTATTAGGTAAATAAATTTAAATAAATTATATACACATCAAATTTATTTACTATGTAAATAGGGGATTAAATAAATATTTATGCTATAAATTTAGTATTTACTATAAATATTTTCAAAACTTGTTATTCATTGCAATCAGTTTTGAAAAAAAATGTTATTTTCTACAATTTTCTCTTCCTCGCTCTCTATTTTCATCTATACCTTTCTCTATATATATGTATATCTATACAACAATACAAAAAGAGAATGATTTTTACACGATACTTACAAAACGCTCGAAACTTGAAACGTTTCGTCGTTTCTTTTTACGAAATGTTTTTTTAATTTTCAACTAAAACGTTTATTTTTTAATGTCTGAAACGTTTTTTAAATGTTTTTTATTTTGAAACTTTTTTTATTATTTTCTTCCCGAAACCTTTTTTTCCTTCCTGAAACATTTTTTTAATAACACGCTTGCGGGATGTATGTGCTCCTAACCAGTATTTTTATTTATCTTTAACATATATATATATATATATATATATATATAAAGTGAGAATAAGTTTCGCGTGATGCTCTTAGCACGCTCGAAACTCAAAACTCAAAACATTTCATCATTTTTTTCAAAACTTTTTTTTTTTAATTTTCTAACCAAAATGTTTTTTTCTTTGTTTTTTCAAACATTTTTTTTTCTTTTTAACTGTGCAAAACAAATTTTCCTTTAACAACCTTACTTGATATACTCCCTCGCGCGTGCTTTTTAACTAGTATCCGTAAGAGTGCAAGTATGCTCTCGCACGTAAGTCGACTGGTAACCAGATATGTAAAGAATACGCGCGCGATAAGAGCGAAATAAATAAATAAATAAATAAAACCTCGGAAACGTTCTAATCAGTAATCCGACTTCTCTGCCCCCTCTCCCTTCCCTCTACCAAAAGCCCTAACTCTCACTCCTCTCCTTCTCCGGCCAATCTGCCTCCGTTGCCCGCCGTCGTCGCCGTTGCCCTCCGTGCTTCCTACAATCGTCCACCGTCCGTTCACTGTTTGTCAGTGTATTCCTTTGGTTGGTTTCCTTTGGATTGGCATCTTCAAGGTCTGTTATTGGGTGTGATTAATGGAGTTTTCTTGATAGTTAAAAAGCCCTAGAAAGAACGCTAGGTCAGTTTTCATGATTGGAATTCTGATGATATTTTGGATTTAAACCCTCTCCTCTGCAAAATGATCGTATATTTCGTTTTAATTTTTTAGTTTGTTCTTTCTTTCTTTCTTTCTTGTTTTTGTTTGATCATGGTCTAACGTTGAATGCTGCTTCTTCTCCGTCTGTGTAGATTTTTCTCTAGAAGATGCTTGTTTTTAACTTTCACATGGGAGATAGATATTAATTTGTGTACAAGCGGTGAAATGTTAGTCGTTTCTTGAGACAATATCTGTAAAATGATTCAAAAGCTGTTTATAAAAATACATATATATCCTTTTCAAGCACACAAAAAAAAAGAGAAAACATAATTGATAAACAATGTGGTTGATGTGTGATTTATTGGTCGGAGAATGATGGGGTTAACTGATGACATAATAATGCTTATGCCAGCCTCAATAGTCAATACTCCAAAGACAGCAATTTGAATTAGTTAGTGGAAAGAGTCCTTAAATCTGAGTTGTTATTTAGCTGTATGTTGCTTACTTTATTGTTTTTCACTCACAATTTAGGCTAATTGATGATGATTTTTGTTGTTGTTGCTGCTGCTGCTTTTGACGATGGTGAAAATCAGTGGTAGTGGTGGTCTTTGTTGACCTGAAGGATGTGATTGGCTTTCAATGAAGCTTAGGTGTCCATGAAAAATCTTCAGCTTTATTGGCTTTGTGATCTGAGGGCAGGAAATTTCCTTTATATAGTGCAAAGTCATCAACCATAGACTAGAAATCAGTTGGGTCGTATAATTAGTTGTAAGCTATTCCTTATGGAAATAATTTCGGCTAATCTGGAACCACCCCAATTATATGTTGCATGTTTTTTTCTTTGAATGCATTTTTTAATTTGTGCTATAGTTTTTTCAACTAATTTTTTACTTTGCATTTGTGCGTAGTTTTATATGTAACTCTTTCAAGTTTCGCTTTACATTTTATTGCATTTGTCCTTTGATGGAACATGTACCTCATTGTAAGCAGTTACCATGGTTTTCCATCATGAGCCGTGCTTTACATTTTTTTGTTCTATAATCCTCTCTCTCTCTCTCTCTCTCTTTGCGGTTGAGTAATTTAGTATGTATATTTTGTTCTCTTTAGTACTTAATCTAGTGAATCTCATTGATTAGTTGGGTACTTTTTACTTATACATATATATTTGTGTGGCATAACAATAAAAAACACCATTATAGACTAAACGGGTTATAAATTATAGCAATATCGAAGAAGAGTGTGCTCCAAATTAAATAAAGAAATGCATAGTAAAAAATTAAAAAGAAAAGGAATGTAGATCTTAAAAAGGAACGTTAACTTCAATAAAAAAAAAATTCCCTTAAAAAAAATTTTCTTTCAGTTTTCGTTCTTAAAAAGGACAAAAAAAAAAAGGTTTGCTGGTCAGGGTTGGGGCAGGTACCTCAATGACCTGCTGGGTTTTGACTCGCTCTGCCCCGTCTATTGAATCGGACAAGTTGATGTGGGGCGGGTCCAAATTGCAGGGCTAGCAGGATGGGTCGGCAAAAGCCGCTCGGCCTGGCCCTGCCACATTGTCATCCCTATCTGTTATGTACTATACCTTTGTATAATTGCTATATTCATGTATGCTATTTTCCTTGTAGTTGCATTATCAATATAAGGTTTTTTTTCTTACATTTAAAAAAAAAAAAAAACTGCTATATTCATGTTGTCACTTTTCAGTTTTTGTTGCACAGAGTGACATGGGTAGGAGGATACTAAATGATGCCTTGAGGGCAATGGTGAATGCAGAGAGAAGAGGGAAGTCTGTGGTGGAGTTGCAGCCCATCTCAACGGTTATGTCTTCTTTCCTCAAAATCATGAAGGATCGAGGTAAAACCCAATGTTCTTCTCCTTTTAGTTATGAATTTTGTTAGTAGATTCAAAAAGGTCACAATATTTCACTGCATTGGTATTTCATTCGTGAACTTTGCTAATGTATGTGATTTTGGATTAGAAAAATGATGAGCTTGAAATGATTTGGAATCTATGAACCATAAATAGTTTTGGCAATTTCTGTTCTGATCTATGAGGACAAGGAGTCTCTTTCCTTGTTCCTGTTTTAAGTTCTGTATAGCATTGCTGTTATTGTTTTCTTTTATTCTTTAGGATTTTTTTGCCTTTTGTTTTGTTTTTTTCCCTTTATTGATGGATCCGTCATCCATCCTTTTTGTATTGTTTAGCTTCTATTCAGATGAATAAAATTTTTCAGCTTCTTATACAAGAAAATCTCTTTCCACATTCCCATTCAACATTGTTTCGATTTGGCCTTGCTATTCCAAGGAGAGGGGAGAAGGAGAGGGGGGGGGGGGGGGTGGCGCGTTGGATAACACTCCTTTAGGGAGAAGCAAAAACTAAATAATTTCATTCTTTGTGCCTAAAAAACATGAGGTAAAGGGGCTAGTTGAGTTTTTGACATAACGGGTTACAGGATGAATAGAAATAGATTAAACATCTAAAGCTTGTAAACATAAGCTGCAAAGTGTTTTCGCACATCTTATTACCCCTTTTTTAAATCGCTATGACAGCCTTAAAAAGAATTTGTATTGCCCCATGAGGTGTTAGGATGGTAATTAGAGAAAATTGTTGTTACTTATTGGGTGGTAAGGTAGTGCTTGGGAATTTGTTAGAGATCTACTGAAGAAAAGCAAGGAGCCAAGTTGTGAACTACCGTTAATGAGCTTATTTGGTATGCACTATAAGACCACAATTCTAGAAAACCACGACTTTCTAAAACAAGGTTTTTTAAGGTTAGGGAACATAAGAGGATAAGGGGTTTGTCAAGAAATGTGGTATGGATCATGTCATTGTTCTATTTTAGAATACTACGGCAATGCCAAGGAAGAGGTCTTAAGGTAGGGATCAAGAGATTTTGGCGTTCGTTTAAGATAGAATGAAAGGAATTCTGAAGGGCAGATTTCTTTCCCCCCTTCCATCTAAGGGTGTTTGGAACCTGTAAATTTTGGAGGGAAGAAAAATAAAGTGAGGGATATTATTTCGCTGTGTTTGGAACCAAAAGGAGGGGTGGGAAAAAAAAATGAGGAAAATGAGAAAGAAAACTTATAAAGTAAATGCTGGAAAATATTCTTTTAAAAAAGCTGAGGAAAATAAAATTCAAGGTGGAAAGTTCTCTCTATGCACCCTCTTTGCTTCACTCTTCGTCCTCTCCACTTGGCAAAAGTTATCGCTGGAAGATACTTTTCTTTAAAAAAGGTGAGGAAAATAAAATTCAAGGTGGAAAGTTTATCGGGCTTTCTTGCTCTCCCTCTCCATCAATGCACCCTCTTTGCTTCACTCTTCATCCTCTGTGCTTGGCAAAAGTAAGCTCTCTCTTTCTCCAGTTCAATTCTCTAGTACAACCACAAGCTTTCTTTCAATCCCCCAATTCTAGATCTCATCATTTTTTCTCGGATTTAGGGTTCAATAACAAGGTTCTGTTGTCAATTTCTTTTATTCTTTACATTTCACTGTCATTGATTTTGGATGGATATTTTGATGTTTTCTCGAAGCATCCAATGCATGGTTTAAAGAAGCATGTGCCTTGAGGCGGGTTGAGGTGCTCAATTAGCACTTCAAGGCTTAAGCCTTGAATCGGCTGAACAAGGCTTGCGCCTTTTTTATGTGAGGCGTACACCTCGACGCTTTTTCACCTCAAGGCTTATGAGGCGAACTATGCAATTGGAATTGTTTACTACCAATTGTTTGCTTGCATTCAATAAAAAAACTCCAAAAACAGTGAGAACATACACTAATTAAGTAGGTGAACAATATATTTACTTTACTATATGAAACAAGAAATTGAGGATTAATTGAAAACAAGAAAAAAAAAATAGTAGATGCAGAAAGGAAGTCTGGAACATATTGATTGAACAGCAATATGGGCCATCACAATCATATATCTAATCTTTGGCTATTTAAAAATTCTGCATAGTGTGCTGAAAGGAAAATGAAAATTAAGACTAGTTTTTACAATATCAATGCATGAAGAACAGAAGTAGTAGTTTACTCCTCCACACTAGAAATTAAATATTAGACGTCCTGATTCAAAGTAAAACTTGAACTGATGGAAAGCCCCCTCATTCTTTCAACACAAGATCATTCACGTTAATCTAATTATACCTATAGCTATCTTGCATTTACAAATTTATCAAAGTAGATCCTTTTCTTCTCCGTCTTAATAGCCAGTTCCTAGCTAGCTATCTAGCTTTCAACTTCACTTCTACAGTTCAAAATCACACACACACACAGAGACAGAAATTCCAAACATCACAAATTTAATCATTCTGCAAAAGCATTAGAACCCAAACAAATTCAGACAGTAATACTTGAAAAAACAAAATAATTTCAAATCTTCTCAGGAAAAAAAGACCATCCATCAATCTCAGGAAAAGAAACTAAGAAATCACAAATCAATACAAGAGAAATGTCTCAATCACAAAATTTCACATCGAAAAACAACAAATAAATCTGATGAAAACAGAATGCATGTGTTCATAACAGTGGATCAAGGTTTTAAAAGGCGAAAACAACCGAGGCAAGGTGTAAGCCTTGAGTAAAAAAAAAAAATCATAAAATTGGACAATATTCATAAAACATGCTAAAAAAAATCATAAAATTGAATAATATTCATAAAACATGCTAAAAGAGTCCCTTGGGATCAACACATACCAAACAATCGAGGGGGAACACAATCTTCAAGCTTCGAACAGCCACTATCGCTACTACCATTGAGGTAGTGCTGAATAAGGCACCAATGGTAACTAAAGTTGGTACTTCAAGTCAAACCCAACAATATAGAGAGGGAGAAATTTTGATTGTGAATATATCTGCTGCTGTGTGAGTGAATATCAAAATGATTGAACAAAGTACTCAAATTGTTAACACAAAAATAGTTTGACTTGGTCAATATTAGAATTTATGTTAATTTTTTTCTTTCCTCTTGTTTTATGTGTAAATCAGTTTTGAATTTGAAAAATCTGGAATCAGTTTTTGAAAATTGTATCAATGAAAACTTTTTAGGAAGGAGAAAGTAGTGAGAGAGAGTGACGGCAGAGAAAGTGAGGAGAGAGAGAGAGGGAGAAGTGAAAAGAGAGAATAATGAGAGAAAGTGATGAGAAAGATTGAGGAGAGAATGACGATCCAGACTGATGGGAGAGAAATGAGGAGAGAGAGTGAGGAGAGAGAAAGTAATTTGAGAGAGTGAGGAGAGAGCATGATGAAAGAGAGTGCAAGTGAAATTATATAATTTCTTTTCTTAATCTTTTTTTTTAACATTTAAACACAATGAAAAAAGAAAATTATAAAGGTATACATTTTTTTTTCTCCCATGTTTTCCTTGAGTCCCAAACACAAGAAAAACATGTACTTTTTTTCTTTCTTTTTTTTTTTGAACTTTTGTTTTTTTTTTTATCATAAAATTTATGTTCCAAATATAGCCTAAAGTTCAATCGTGTGCTGCTGTACATATCTGAGTTTCACTTGTCTTCCAAGTGTGCACTGTCATAGCTTAGTTGCTTTTGGCAGGGTGCAAGTAGGGGCTTCTCTTATTAGTAACACTAACAACAAATTAGTACTGCTGCTTGTCTGAGAACCTATAATTCTTTGAGGCCTCATTCTCTATTACTTTGTTTGCCACAACTTTGAATGCCATATAGCAACATTGCTTTGAATCATTAAAGATAAATTAAGCACATCTTTAAAATGCTCTTGCGTGTTTATGAATGATCTAATTATGCTGCCTTAATTATCTTCTTTTTTTTATTTTCCTTTTCTATTGAGAAAATGAATTATTTCTTTTATATGAAACTGATTATTGAATCATTTTATTCACAATTGTGGGTTGTTTAATTTGTTCATGTGACAATGTCCCTGACTCAGATATATCCATTTAGGTTATATCAAGGATTTTCAAGTGTATGATCCCCATAGAGTGGGGAGGATACAAGTTCAGCTACAAGGCAGAATCAACGATTGCCGTGCTCTTACTTACAGGCAGGACATCATGGCAAGAGATATCGAAGCTTACAAAACATCTATGCTTCCAACACGTCAGGTACCCATCATTTTTTCTTTTCTCATTTGTCTCTTTGTTAAAAGGGGTTGTTACAACAAGGTCCATACAAAGCTCATAGAGGGGTAACTGGTTAATTTCTTGAACCTCTCCCTTGGTGCAGTGGGGTTATATTGTGATCACAACTCCAGATGGTGTTTTAGATCATGAAGAGGCTCTTAGACGTAATGTAGGAGGTCAGGTTCTTGGTTACTTTCACTAGCAACAACTGCAATGTGTCTTTTTTTTTTTTTTTTGTATGATGACTATGCTAGTATGCTTTCACAGAAAAGAGGTGATATGAGAATAAGGTAGAGCTTAATAAATACTTGCCAAGAATATGATTATTCATTTTTCTCTTCTCCCTTTAATTGATAGGCTACAATGGTATTTATTATTGGAAACTTTTATTATTGGGAGACGTTGGTGCCAAGAATATGACAAGTTACATTAGACTTGCGAATTTTAAAGGTTTCAGCGTTGGGGTCAAGTTTTAACATGCAACGCGGTAAATATGGAATAGTGCAGTGCAACCATCTAGATTCAAATTTTCTTCAAAATCTAATTTAGGCATTTGATGATGAAAAAACCAAAGCCGTCAAAACCTGACAAGTAAGAAGTGTGGTGGGGGGCGGGCGGGTTGGAGAAAAAACTTTTTGAAATCCCAAATTCCCATCCAAGACTGCCCAATAATATTGTAGGTAGGTTGGGTAAGTTGGCAGGCTGGTTTTTGTAAGTCAATTTTGTGTCCTTTTTTAAAAAAATGAAAAAGCGTTATTCTATATAATGATTTGTAGCAACAACAATCGAATAAATAGTCATTCTAAGCATAAAATCATTAATTTTTGCAATCTAAACTAAGAAAAAAAATATGGACTCAAAATGAACATAACTAGAACTTCCTCAAGCGGAATCAGAAGAGTGAAGTCAAGTTCGGCTTCGGCAACAAATTCATCGTCATACTAATACGTGAGGCAACCATCACGCATTAGAATGAAGTTAAAACAATCTCAAGGAATTCATTGTCCATCAAATATATTTTTGACACGTCACCAGATTCAACACTGCTAAATGAGATATAACAGGCGTTTGGTAAAAATTTATCTCTTCTGTTTTAACAAAGAAAAAAGAAAAAGCTCTTTTGAACTTCTCTCCTTATTGGAACTATCAACCTCTCTCTCTCATCTTTCCGTCTCCATGAACTAAAAATGAAATTGGGATTATTTAGGGAGAAGTTTGTAATAAAAGAGCCCGTTGGCTGTCATCATGGTTATGGCACCGACCAACTATTGCGGCTTTGGCAGCTCGAACTTTGTTTTTCATTTGTATTTTAGATATAGAGTTCTCTTTATATAAGCATTAAAATGGATTTTAATTTGAATTAAAATTAAAACCTAGTATTGTAGATTACAAGTGCCACTTTAAACAGATTAAAGGAAGTAGACATCTCTATTTTTCATCGGATTGGTATTCATGGTGAAAAAGAATATTATTCTCTCATGTGCTGTAAAGAGAGAAGCATAGGAGAAGGAAAAATATTTGCTTTAACTTCTTAAGAAAGAAGATATATATATATATATATATATATATTTACTAAAAGGATAAATTGCATTAACACCTCTTGTGTTTTGTTTAAATTACAGAGACAACCCTAGAACACAAACTAATCATATTGAGACCTCCTTGACTGTTTAACAAAATCACAGAGCCACCTCCTTTGTTAGTTGACCGTGATTGTTGACCGTTAGTTGACTATTAATTTTGTTTAAAATGCCAAAAATACATGTAATATCCCCTGTTACTAGTATTGAAGTCTTGATGACATGACCAAAATTTATTTGATGGACAGAGTCTTGGATAGAAGACTTGGATAGGGATCCAGGTTCCTCAAGATTAAACCAATCCATTCAAGGCTCGTATGGTATATAGGATGGGACAATATTGGATAAAATAGTCTTAAAAGATTAGATTAGAACGTATTAGAAAAGATAGGGGTAACTTTTTTTTAGTTAATTCAATCCTATGTCTGGTGTTATGTTTATTAGGATAGGGCCATTTTGCAAATTTTTTTTTGAATATCAGAGTAAAATTGTAATTTTTAAAAATTTATGGGGTAAAAATATAATTATCAAAAATATTTTTGTCACATAAAAATTACATTTTGACCCCTCATTTTTAAAAAATTATAATTTAACCCCAAATCTTATAAAATTTTACAAATAGGTCATTGAAATTTTTCACAATGTACAAAGGTTGTGTCTAATCCGATGCATTCGCAAGAGATTGCCCAATCCTGCTTCTAAGGGGATTTAAGTATGGACTGAATAAGAGCTTATCTAATTCAATACTCTCTAGTCGTGCGCACTAAAACCAAACATGCCCTCAAAGCATGCAGTCATTTCGATAGAACAGGAAGAAAAGAGTAGGAAATCATCCTTAATCCTTTTAAAAAGAACATTCAACCTAAATTAGAGATTCTCACTGATAAAAGATCAATAAGTTAACTATGTATGCACCCAACAAGTAGCTATGGAAACTAAAACACTTAGACCACGCACTTCAAAAACCCCTAATTCACGGAACCGTTGTTGTTGTTGTTGTTGTTGATATATAGGATTAATTATAAAAATTCCTCCTCAACTATAGCCCGCCCTTGTAATACTATGTTCCCTAAACTTCAAAACGTAATATTTATTTCCTTCGATCTATAAAATATTCAAAAAAAAAAAAAAATCCCTAAATCATGATTTTGAGCATAAATGACAAAATATTTACACAAATAATGGGGTTGTTGAATAATTTAGTGAAACATTTGATTGTTAGTTTACCGTGGTGCAATTACATAAAAGTGAAAGAAGAGATTATTTAATCTAAATTTTTTTAGTATTGTAGCTTATATTTTTAACAATTAAAAATTTTAAATTTATCAATTTTTTTTTAAATTCAAATAGTTTTAGACATAATAAAGTTATTAAGGTACTCCTGTTTTATGTACCGAGTCTTAATTATGTATTGAATCTTAATTAAATGTCTAACAAAAGAGTTTTTTTTTGTTAATATATCAAAGTTCAGGAGAAATGCATATTACATTTTGAAATTTGAAAAACACAGTGTTACAAGCGCTATAGTTTAAGAGAAATTTTTGTAATTAATCCTATTTTATAATCAACGTAAAGCTGCTCTACCACTTTTCTTTTTTAAAAGGAAAAAATGACTTGTGACACAAATTTTTTTTATTTAGAAATGTAAGTTTTTAGATATTTTTTGGTTCAAAATCGCTTCTTTTATTATTTTATCTTTTTAAAACTCTCATGTGCCATTATTACATTAGATTTTGTGTAAATTACAATTTAAGCCAAAATTGATCACACACAAGGAGGTTATTCCGGTAAGAAAGTTGGTATTGGAGCATGAAAGAGATGGAGAAAGTTGAGATGGTTAGAAAATGAAAGAACATCCAAAAGGAAAAGAGAGTAAAACATTTGGGGCAGGACTACACTAAGATAAATGGAGCCAAAAAGAAAAAGAGAAAAAGAAGTAAAACACTGAAAAAAAAAGAGAAAAAATGTACCGAAAAAAAATAGAGAACTAAAGCACCAAATGTAAGATAATGATAGATAAATAGAGTCTAAAAAAATTAACCTGTAAATACAGATTTACAATAAATACAAAAAAAAGTGAAAAGAGAATAAGGAAAAGAAAGTTCTGAAAAGGTAAAAAAAGAAAAAAAGGCCAAAATGTCAAAATATTAAGAAAGAAAAAAGTAAAACATTGGTAATGATACACAAATAGGGTTTTTTTTTTTTTTGTCAAAAAACTAAAGCATCAAACTAGTGAAGCTAAAAAAGAAGAAGAAAGATTTAAGAAGGAAACTATAGAAGACAAATAGATTAAAAAACAAAAAGAGGTAAAAAAATATTAGTAAAAAAGCAAAAAAGCAAACGAAAAAAAGAAGAAGTGTCAAAACAATTTGTTTTGGACTACCAAAGGATGATGGTGCAATATAGAAAACATTAATAATAAAACACTAATAATGATAGACAAATAGATTTTTTTTTGGGTCAAAAAAGGTATGGCATCAAAATGGTAAAATTATAAAGAAAAAAGTTAAATAAGAGATTATAGTAGACAAATGGAAACATAAAAAAACGAGGGAAAAAATTATTAACAACAAAAGAAAGAAAAAAAAAAAAAAAAGGTACCAAAACCATGCATTTTGGACTACCAAAGACAAAGATGAGTAGTGCATTCTTTTAGCATAGTTCAAGAAAAGAAACTGTGGGCAACTAGTCCCCTTACTACACATTACTATATGTATATGCTGACTGTAGAGGAGAAATCAGCTTCTAGAAGCAAATTTAGAACGATTAGCAAAACAACTTTTAAATAAGCTTGTGCACGAAATTGTAATGACTAATATGCCTTAAATCTTGACATAATTTGGGTCATTTTCTTTGGTGGAATCAAAATTTATGAGCGGTTAGCATTATTTGCCTAGTCCAAGGATATTTTTAATTTTCAAGGATAGCTAGGGCAATTGCCTAGACAGCTTCTCCAAGTCTATATCTACTGTCTCTATTTTGCTGTCATCGGACATGTTTATTTCATGTATTTTTTAGACTTAATGGATTCAAATTTAGATTTAAGTATCAAGAATCCTTTAGATACATGTTTGTTTTCTTCAAAATCCGAATGATATGAGTATCAAGAATCTAAGTTTTCAGATTTCTGACCCCTTTAAACTCTTTATACTCATATATTTTTATTACAGTAAAAGCTGAAATTCTTTTTCCTATACTTGAGGAAAAAAAATTCATAACTTTCCATTTGATATCCAATTGAGATGATTATTTTTTCATTATATTCTTAATGAAGAGAGGAATAAATTAAGATTTATATTGCATATTTTTTTAAGATAATCAACATTAAGATTTTATTAGATGTGTTAATAAATCAAAAAAAAATTTCACTACCTTTCCAAACATAAATTCTAATTTTATTCTACATTTAGATTAAAACTTAAATGCACATCTAAATGTCAATTCAAATAACAATTAAATCATTAATTTGAATCTAAATTTAAATTACATAACTCAATTTAAATCACTAATACGAATCTATTTATCAAACGAATTGTTAATGGCTGTCCTTCCCCTAAAATCTTGACACATCTCCAAAACTTTACACGTCGGCCGTTAAACGCAAACTCGTATAAACAGCGCCAATAAAGGGTCTCTTCCGTTAGTTTTTTTTTTTGGTGACTGAGCGGGGTCAACAGACCCAAAAAAAAAAAAACAAAACAAAACAAAACTATATACGACACAATTTGGGCAGAGCAGCACCTAATAAGTCGCTCTGAATTATTGTGGCAAGACCAGAGGGAATGTTCTCTATAAAGCTTCCTAAAGTCCTCCTATTGATAGCGTAATTGGCCAATCAATCGGCAGCAAAATTTCCCTCACGATAGATATGGTTGATGGAGATCATCCAATCACGACTAATCCATTCCTTGATATCTGCAAAAAGTCTTGAGAGGCGGCCTTTATTGTCACGAGAAGAACGAAGCAGCTGTAGACACAAAATGGAGTCCAACTCAACATCAATCTTCCTAAAACCAGAGTTCCAGGCCAATTCCAGACCAATTTTTAACCCCCAAGCTTCAGCTTCAATGGCAGTGCCAACCCCCAAAATTTTGAAGAAACCACCCAAGCAAAATCCCCTACTGTCACGAATAAGACCACCCGCACCCATGGCACCTGGACAGCCTTTGCAGGCTCCATCAACATTCAACTTTAATGATTCTTTCGATGGAGGATTCCATCTAATGTAGTTCACCACCTTCTCTTGTGTGGTTAAACACTTGTCTTTCACCATCCAAGCTGACTTAACTTGAGAGACATACCTTTTACAAATGATGTCTCCGTTAGGAGGACGAGAGAAGTTCATATCATGGTCTTCTTCATTCTTTTTATTCCACAAGAGATAAGTGATACATGCAAATAAAGTGCTCCAATCCACAAGCATACTCATACTGTTTGAATGCTCCAAATTTTTAGCAATCCAATGTTCTCTAGTTGCAGTAAAGAACCAATCCCAAGAAGTAGGAACAAGTTTATCCCAAATAGCTCTAGCGTGATAGCAATCACGGAGGACATGGAGATCAGTTTCCTCCAAATTATTACAAGACGGGCACGTACTATTAGTGCTGAGATGACAGTGGGCTTTTCTTGCTCTGGTTAGGAGTTTGCCACGAGCGAAAAGCCATAAAAAGTGGTTGATTCTATAAGGGAGTTTGCAATCCCAAATTTTCTTCCAATAATCTCTAGTTTCTCTCTCATCTGTATTTGCCAGAGCCTTATAGGCAGACTTGA
Organism: Artocarpus hirsutus; assembly: GCA_946598075.1. Lineage (NCBI taxonomy): Eukaryota > Viridiplantae > Streptophyta > Magnoliopsida > Rosales > Moraceae > Artocarpus > Artocarpus hirsutus. The sequence continues at coordinate 119 of CAMOHE010025482.1, read as the reverse complement.
CATTGAGGAGGCCATCAGAAGAGAATCTCCAGTAAGGCACATCATTACTGTTTAAAGCTGAAGGGGAAGGCAGTGGGACTGCAGAAATCTTATCACAAACATCTGAAGGGAGGAGAGAG
>CAMOHE010025481.1:0-31787 GCA_946598075.1 Artocarpus hirsutus | reverse complement strand
AGTTATGCTTCAAGAAATAAATGTTAGGAGTTATGTAAATGATCATGATTTATAAATTATAATTGAGTTAAAACGTAATGATTATTATTACGTTATTATCATGTTTAAGAAATTTATGGATTTTGTTAAGTTACGAAATTAGGTTTTAAGAAATGATTATTATTTTTTTTAAAGCTGTATGTTGAGAATTCTTTATTATTAAGAATTCATTTATTACTAAGTTTTGGAAAACAATTAGTATTTCCTTTAAAGCTATATGCTAAGGATTTGATAGCAAGAATCCATTTAAGAAAAAAAAAAAAAAAATTTATCCTGAAATTTTGTACTTTATTAATAAGTATGTTTAAGTTTAAGACCAAGTTAAGTTAAGTGACGGCCACGTAAGTGAGGGTCGTCACAGTCGTAACCCAATCAGGACCATCATAAGGCAAGCAAAAACTCCTTATTTCGGCCATCTCCAATGTCAAAATAGTTCTTGCGAACTCATCATCTCTCAAGCACCCAACGTGTTGCCACTTCAGCTCCTCACAGGCTGCATCTAAGCCAAACCAAGGAGGCCACGAAGTCCACACACTCTGCGTGTGAAGGCCTGTGTCAAAAGAGCTCTAATGATTATTATAAACTCTATTTTGCACTACTATAACCAAGCCTATACTATTAAATTAGATACATTAATTATATGGAACCTTAAGTAATAAATGTGGACAGTAAAGCTGTCCATAGATATAATTATTTACTATGTAATAATATCCTCCACATTAATATTGATAATTAGAGCTAGGTTTATAATTTTTCATGCAACTTCTCTCATTACTTATTTGTCCATGACTTTTATTAATTCTCTAATAGACGACCTATTTATGAACACATTATAAATAAGGTTTTAGATTTTATATTTGATATCTCATATCAAATAACGAGTATTTTTCATCCGAGAAAAGTCAAAGAAAAATCAAATTTTTTTCCCTCAAAAGTGTGAAAAATTCCACACAATCTAGGTGATAAAACCAGTTCCCACAGGGTATTATTTTTATTTAGAATTTTGCCACTAGATGGGCCTATAAATAACCATGGGTCAAATTGGAATTTAAACTTCATTTTTTTCTCTTTTTTCTCCATGAAATCCGCCCTTCTAAGCCAATTTTCTCTCTAAAATTTTGATGGTCTAAGGTTCTAAATAATGTTTAGAAAGAAGAATAATTGTTGTGGAAGAAGTTTATGGAGGTTTTCAAAGTAAAATCTAAACCTTGACTAGTGAATTCAAAGTTTGATTTAAGATTTTGATTGGATTTTTATGGTTATGTTATGATATTGTTTTAAAGAAAATTTAGGGTCCGTTTGGTGAATAGATTCGAATTAGTGATTTAATTTGAGTTAATATAATTTGAATTAGAATTTGAGTTAGTGATTTAAATTATTATCCAAAGTGACATTTGGATGTGCATTTAAGTTTTAATATGAGTATGAAATAAAATTGAAATTTGTGTTTGGAGAGGTAGTAAAAATAGTTTTTAATTTATTAACAAATCTAATAAAATCTTAATGTTAATGATCTTAAAAAATATACAATATAGATATTAATTTATTCATTTCTTCACTAAGAACACAATGAAAAAATAATCATCTTAATTGGATAACAAATAAAGAAATTATGATTTTTTTTCTCAAATATAGCAAAGAGAATTTTAGTTTTTACTGTAGCAGAGATATCCAAGTATCAAAATTTAGAGGGAGTCAGAACTCTGAAAACTTAGATTTTTGATACTCAGAGAATTCAGATTTTAGGAGAAATAAATACATATATAAAAAATTCTTAATACTTAAATTCAAATTTGAGTCTAAACATTTTAAAAAATTCATAAAACAAACAGCCCTTAAGGAGTCTTGAAGTTTCAAGAAAAGAGATGTATACTCTGAAATTCTCTAAGTAAAACCCCAGCACTTATCTTGAGAAAAGTCTGTGATTTTTGTGATTATGAGGTCCAAGATATGTGATGGATTGTAGTATGTAAAGGAAATTTTGTGGCATGATATATTTATGTGTTTATGTGCATGAAGATATGTCAGCAAGCCTAAAAAGGAACCAACACCTATAAGAAAACGAATCTGTTACAGATCCCATTGAAGATTCTATTGTAATAGAAATCAAAATGGAAACTGGAACAGATTTCTAAGGTGGTTATTTGCATTCTGGTATTTTTCCTCGAGATTCTTCGATTGTTTGAGGACCGATTGTATAAACTATGGATTGCCGAGCGTTACATTGAATCGAGGAGAGACAAGACACCAGAACAAGTTGCTAAAGAATACTTTAACGAGCTCATTCGCAGGAACTTGGTTTCATTGGAGATTGGATCACATGGAGTCAAGAAAGTGTGTCGAGTCCATGATTTGATACATTAAATCATTTCAGCAAGATTTGATGAATCGCTTTTTTGTCAAATTCTCAATGAAAGCAAGTTGAGATACAGAGAAAAGAGTCGTCGCTTGTCAATCAATAGTACTAGTACCAAAGATGTCCTGCAGCTTGTTGGAGATTTTAAGCTTCGTTCTCGTTTTTGCTTCAACGTTGATGAATTGGCCAAGTCTTCCGTAGTCAGTTTGTTTGGAAGATTTAAACTTTTGAAGACGGTGGATTTTGAAGATGCTCCTCTTGATAACCTTCCAAGTGAAGCAAGGAATTTGTTTCACTTAGAGTACTTAAAATTTAAGAGGTACAGCTGCAAAAGTGCTTCCGAAATCCATTGGTAAGCTACGCAATCTACAGTAATTGAACATCTCTCAAACTTTAGTCCAAGAGCTGCCAATCGAGATCAATAGACTTCGAAACTTGCAGTATCTTTTAGCTTATTGGTATGACCATCAGAAAAAAGAAGATAGTTTGGATTCATTTTGTGGTGTAAGGATACATGACGGCTTTGGATTGAGATTTGTTGAAGCATGTGTTGGCAGAGTTGGTTTTGTGAAAGAGTTGGAGACGCTAAGGAAATTAACGACTCTCGGGATTGGAAAATCGACTTCCCAAATGGCAAATGCTCTTGGAGCCTCTATTGAGAACATGGATCGCCTTGAAAGGTTGTATATAAGATCAATCAACAACGATGAAAATTTAGATTTAAAATGCATTCCGTCGCCGCCACATCTTCTCCATCATCTCAGCTTGCGATGTCGATTACAGGAGCTTCCAGATTGGATCGCAAAGATTTAAAACTTAAGGGGATTGAGTTTATGTTTCTCGAGGTTAATGGATGAACCATTAAAACGCCTTGAAGGTTTGCCCAACCTATCATTCCTTTGCTTGTACAAGGCTTATGATGGTGAGGAATTGCAAAGAAGGTGGCTTTCAAAAACTCAAAGCAACTTAGAACAAGAAGTTTTGAAGGATTAAAGGTGGTGAAAATAGACAGAGGAGCATTGCCTGTTCTCGAGACGTTTACATTCGGGATTTTTCCTCTAATGCAAGAGTTGCCTTCCGGTGTAGAACACTTATGAACCTCAAATCTCTTGACATTCAAAACATGAGGAGAGAATTTGTGGTTGGCCTGCAACCAAACGGAGGCCCACATGTTTGGAAAGAAAAGCACGTACCATCCGTCAATTTGTTGTACAAAGGCGACCTCTACAAGCTCGGCAGCTCGGAGTGGTTGCAGCGTCTTCAGGGGTGAACCAATTGATCCAAGTAAATGACATGTTACACAGGTACACTTCTCTAGCCCACTTCATTCAAGACTTTCATGGTTTTTATATATAATAAATAATCAAACATTTCAAGCAACAGTTTTTTTTTTTTTTTTTCTTTTCTTCTTATCTTTCTCTTTGTTGTTATTGTTCCTCTATCACGACTTTTGTTTCCTTTTCACTTCATTTGTAGTTTGTGGAATCAAACGAATCCATTTTAAAGTAGCAATTCAAAAGCCTTGACGTCAAACTACATTTACTAAATTATACGTTATAAATTAGTTTGCATGTATTCTTTTGAATGAAGGCAAAGTTTGAATAATATGTATTGGATTATCCCCGGCTCTTCTTTCAGGTGTGGATAGGTATCCAAGGGGGCTTCGATCAGGAAGGACTTTCTGGTTTGTATTGTCTGTTTATATATCACCCTTGAGTTCTAAGTTTATGGGCTTTATTTTGATTTCCTTTGGAACAAAGCACCTTATTGATTTAGTTTTGGATGTAATCAAGCTTATAATGTGACTAGTTCAACAAATTATTTGGGATGTAATCATGCTTATATTGTGGACTTCACTTGATTTTCGGAATTAAGGGGTGTGTTTCCACAGCAATTCTCTTATTTGGCTGCAATGTAAGTCCTTTTAGTAACCATCACCCGCAATCGACGGTTTTATAACAAAGATAGGGTGTATTCATAAGTTGCCATTGTGAACATTCACCTAAACAAACCTTCGTTGGGTAACTTACTTTCAAACACAAAGTTCTGTAAAAGAAGTGATCAAAAGTTTAAATTCCCAATTTGATAGATAAATACAAAGATCGATATGCAAAGCGATCATATGTGATGAAAAAGGAAAATTAAAGAGATGCCAAGATAAGTTATGATTAGCATGAAAATTAGTTAAAGAAAACTAGGATTTCAAATAACAATGAAACGTAGTTCTAGACGCAACCTAACGGTAAAATCTTCAATGTTAAAGTAGACAGTTTGAATCCCCAGTCCCCCACCCCTTATCCAGAGGGGGGAACAACGAAACGATACTCATACGAAACTCAAGCCGACTGAAAATACCAAAATAACATGCTTTACACAGCATAAAGTAGCTTCATCTCAATAACAAACAATTGAGGGGACAAGAAGTCTAGAACTATAAGGAAAGCAACCTAGCTAATCTTGGTAGCAAAATATGTTGGTAATTTTCCTTGGTCAAGAGGTTTAATTAACCATATAGATCTATACTCCAACTGAAGAAGAGCACGCTGTAATGATTTAAGTGCGCATACAAAAAGAAAGCAAATGCAGACTAGGAGGATGTTATGTTAACTTCAAACTTATAGTTAGTCCTCAACAGGATTTGTATGTTAAAACTACCACTGTTCTGTAACTATCACAAACTGTCCTTGAATGTTCCTTATCTTAAGCATATAAACCGTGCTGTCAAAATGAAATCCATATGCAAGTTCTAGTCCCAGCCACTGACAACAATAGTTTCATAGCCTCCTCCATATGCATATTGACCAGGAGCATATGGCTCGGCATTGGGAGAGAGATAATAGTCGCCATTGCTAGAGGCAGCACCCGAGACATCATATGGAGAAGCAATGTTAGCATCCAAATTAGAATCTGCACCACCATAACTGCTCGAATAGTAATAATTCCCGCTCCCTGATGGGTTACTTCTACAGTCATAGCTGCCAAACTTGCTGCTCCCATAGTGTTGCCCCCGGCCAAAGGAAGTTGACGTCTCGGCATATTGGTAAAGCCAGTCAGGAACCTCCTGATTGGACTCCTTCATGAGTTCAACAAGCGCCTTTGCCAATGGGAGATTCTTCTCACTGAAGAAAGCAGTTGCAACACCAGATTTACCAGCACGTCCTGTCCTTCCTATCCGATGAACATAGTCATCTATGTCTCTTGGCAGGTCGAAATTAATGACATGCGCAACGTGAGGGATGTCCAAACCACGTGAAGCGACATCTGTTGCCACCATAATTGGAGTAGCACCACGTTTGAAAGATTTCAAAGCGCGTTCTCTCTCCTTCAAATTCAATTAAGTCGATGAAAATATTATTCATAGATAGAAAGAGGAAGCACAGATAAAATGTAGAGCTAGTCAAAAATAATATTTTTCTTGTGTTGGACAAATGTGGTACGAATAAGTCGTTTATAAAAAGCATCTCATAAGTTTCCTTTTCCCTTTGTTCTCTTGTGAAAAGCATTTGATAAGGTTTAGCAAATAAATAACTTGGAAAGTTTTTAAAGAATCAACTCTATTGAGGAAAAAACACGACAATCACATCGAAACAGATTACTCAAATTCTCCTAGCAATTAAGAATTCACATTAACCTCAAAAAAAAAAAAAAGAATTCACATAAATAAACGAAGTTCCTAGAAAGAAAATAAAAGATAAAGAGCGGAAAGGAGGTCAACAATCTTGGGGAAAAAAAACACGAAAATGGTCCCTACTCAGGCAAAAACGCAGAGGTCAGGGACATCTTGAAAATGTAAAAAATAAAAAATAATAATAATAATAATAATAATAGCAAAAAAATAACAACAGGATGAAAAAAAAAAAAAAAAAAAAACATAAAAATGGTTCCTACTCAGGCAAAAACACAAATGTCAGGGACATCTTGAAAATGTTAAAAAGTAAATAAAATAACAACATAAGGAAGTCTCGACTCTACAGTATCATTAAAATGTAGTTTTTCCATTTCGTTGTGGTGAAGAAAAAGTTCTGTTAACTCAAACCCAGAAAATATACTCAATATACAGCTCATTAAATAATATGAGAAAAATAAAGCACATTGTCGATGCAAGGAAAAAGTGAAATTGTAGAGAACACTAACCATTTGAACTTTATCTCCATGTATTGCTATAGCAGGAAAGCCATGCGTACACAGCCAGTATTCCAAGGCATCTGCTCCCTTCTTTGTCTCGACAAAAACCAGGGTCAAAGCATGCTGCATTGTAAACAATGTATTTCAATTTTTGTCTTAGGACTGTCAAGAGGCAGTAGATTTTGGAAAACTATTCAAAATAGTGAAACCATTGAAAATAGCAGAGCAGTTTCAAAACCATACACCAGCATTGAAGTGCCATGACAGAGAAATCCAAAAATGCAAAAACGCCAACTCATACCTTTCCACAGGTCCCATTAACCTTTTGGTCATGAAGAATACGCATCAGATGGTTTCTTTTATTCGTATCCTGAACATAGTCAACCCTCTGTACGATAAGATCAGTACTTGAACCAACCCTGCCAATGGCCAGAAATATGTAGTTTGAAAGGAAATCTGATGCCAGCCTCTGCAAGACACAGAAAAAAAACCAAGTTACTCAGAAAGATATTCAACAAATGATGCTCAAACTCCTCCAACTGAAGTTTAAGAATTCTGCATTAGCAATGGAAATTTAATATAACATAAATATAAAATGGAAAAGCAGAACCACCTGTATCTCGCTTGGGAATGTAGCACTAAAAAGCATTGTTTGCCTTGCTCCAGGCTTAGGCATGTCCATTCTCTCAACAATCTTCCTGATCTGGGGCTCAAAACCCATGTCCAACATCCTATCAGCCTCATCTAGTGTCAAATATTTTATCAATCTCAAAGAAATTCTTCCCCTCTCAATCATGTCAACTAAGCGTCCAGGGGTTGCAACTAGGATATCGACACCTTTTTCCAAATTCCGAAACTACAGAGTCAACAAACAACAAAACACATCAGCAGAACGGACAAAGGCAAGGAACAACAAAGCAAGGGCCAATGCAAAACTATTAGTGACCATGTTGTTATTCTAATTAAACTAATGTCCCATTTGGCATTATTTTTGTGTATGCCTTTAGGCACCGAACGTTATGGCTTTTTCATTTATTATTCAGAACCACATTTCTTAAAAAGCTGAATGGGACAAATGATGTTTAACCTTTTTAATAAGCAATAAAAATATTTGAATAAAGATTATAAAATCTTAATAAAGCTCTTGCACACGTTTCAATGTCTTCTTCAAATGCTTCTTTGGAAAACAACATTTTACAGCTTTAACAGGAAGCTCTCTTGGAGAGCTAAACCTCTTCTCACAAATCATTCAAACACTCAAAACAGGCACTAAACTAAATGGGGAACTTCAAGAATCAACACCAAGGACCTCATAAGGATAAACACAAATACATACTAGAATAATGATGCATAAAAAAAAATCCAAAAAGATAATGAAAGAAAACAAAGCAACATGAAAACTTAGTTTATCATTTCATTAGTATATAATTAGCATAACTAATAAATGCAATTAAAACCCAATGCAAAAATAGAGCATTAGAGCAAGAAGAACAGAACCTGAAAAGAAATTGATGCCCCACCATAAGCAGCAACAATCTTCACCCCAGTTTGGTAAGCAAACTTCTTTGCCTCATCATGAATCTACCAAAAAAAAAAATAGAACAATTCCGTTAATAAAACAAAATGAGTGTATTAATTAAATCAGTATACTGTTAAACAATTAATTAAACCAAAGCAAAAATTATTAATTATTAATTATTTATTATCGTACTAAAATGGCAAGTAATAAAGAAAGTAAGAGACCTGACGAGCCAACTCTCTTGTCGGAGTGAGAATGAGCGCGCTGGGAAAACACACGCCCGTATTCTGACCACCATAACGAGACGGCGACTGAAACGAACTGCTCTTGACAATTCCGCTGATGATCGGGAAGCAAAACGCCGCCGTTTTGCCGGAACCGGTCTGAGCGCAGGCCATGAGGTCACGGCCGGCGACGGCGATCGGAATGGCGTGGCGCTGAATAGGCGTCGGCCTCGCGTACTTGCACCTTCTGATGTTGTCGCTCAACCGCTCCCCCAAACGTATCTCCGCAAACGTGCTCGCCGCCGGAGGAATGTCCGTACCGCTCGCCTCCACCGGAATGTCCTCGTACGCGTCGAAATTGATTCCTCCTCCTCCGCCGCCGCCGCCATGTCCTTCCTCCTCCACCTCCTCCTCGGAAACTTCTAGGTCATCGAACTTCTCGAAAACCTCAAGGACTTCTTGGCTCAAGCTCTGGCGCGATCCCCAAGGTTTCCCGCCGCGGCTGCGCCACTGGCCTCTCCCTCCGCCGCCGCGGCCTCGACTGCCCCGGCTCGAACCGGCTGAGCGGGGACGGTTTGAGAGGAAGCCGTTCGGAGTCGAGTCCGTCGTTGACGACGAGGACGAGCCGTGCCAGCCCGCGTGGTCGAACTTGCGGGCGCCACTGTTGACGACGGTGTTCCTAAGGCGCGGAGGGACGTAGCGAACGGCGCGAGTCGAGGTCTGAGTAGACTCGGCGACCTCGTCGGACCAAGACATTGTCATTTTTTGCTCAGTAAGAGAAGCGAAAGCGGGCTCGGTAACAGAATAGAGAGAAATGGAGTAATGGAGTACGGACAGTTGCAGGTTCTGGTACGGAAATGGGCTTTACGTGTTAGGTGAAGAAAGTTTGCAGTGTTGTTACAGTGAAAAGACTGGACTCCATAACCAAGACCTTCACTCTCTCTCTGCTTCTTCTTCGGGATCACGGTGGACAAGCCTGCAGAAGAGGAGGCGGAGAAAACCTAAAAAGACCTAGAGAGAGAAAGAGACACGACTCCCTAGGAGAGACGATTCTGACATATTTGTTTTTCTTTTTTTAAATTTGTGGCATAAGTTAGCTTTTGGCCTCGGAATTACTTTTTAATCTCATCTTGGCCTAAAATCTTCAATAAAACTTAAACAAGAAACTTCAAAATGTTAAAAGTTGCACCTTAAACTATTTAGAGCGTTTTTGAAAGTGCGGTTTAAACTTAAAATATTATACCATATTAGAAATTTAAATTATACCTTTTTTTTAATGTATATAAAAGCTTTAAATTATAACAAATAAATGTTTAATTTAAGCTAAGATTGTCAAACATACTTTAATAAGGTGTTTAACTTTTGGTTATAATTTCTAACAAACAAATAATATAAAACGCTCAGCAACTATAGTAAAAAGGCAAATAATTACTACATTGTAAAGCTCTTATATTTTATAGTATTTTAACCAAAATTAGTTTTAACTATTAATACCAACCACATTTTTCAAACACCCTATAAATTTAATCCTTTGGAAAATGATTTTGGCAATTTTTTATTTTTCTTCTATTTTTTCAATTTTAAGGGTTTTTTTAAATATTTTTTATTAACTAAAATGTGAGTTTCACATGGTTAACATCATCAAATTGTTAACGGTTTCATTATAAAAGGCAAAACACTGGACAAAAAGGATGTTTGGAAGGGTGGTGAGAACCGTTAGTTAGAACCACTTTTATTATAGTATGTGAGAGTTTTATATTGTAGTAATTTTTTTTTATTACTGTAATATAAAAATTTGATACTATTTATAATTGAGTTTATTGTAGGAACCGTTCAAACTCATGGAAGAGTAAAGAGTATGATTTATAATGTAATTTGCAACGTTTTCAAATTTTGTGTTAAATATGAGACAGAGAGCATACTTGGGGGTGGGGGCCCAAATTGACAACATCCCGGACTGTTTTTGTTTTTTGTTTTTTGTTTTTGTTTTTTTTTTTTTTTTGGCTTGCTTTCCGAGAGAGCAGGAGAATTACGTGGGAGAGTCGGAACATGGCCCTTGGTTTCCACGCGTGGTTTTATTTGGCGCGTGGACAGATTAGAAGGTCTAATATTATTGTATTGACCGAAATGTCCTGGTATTGGCTCTGTGAAGTCCACGTTGGAAAGGATGGATGTAGAGTGTAGGGTCAACAGCATGGAATGTGGAGCACACAATGACAATCGGCTGTAAAATATCTAAGATGGGGCCCGTTGTCCACGTGGCGAGGTAATATTCGCTGACAAGGCTGGAAGCTATGGGGCATATGGGAAGAGGGATTAGTGGGGTGTTTCGGAGCTTGAGCTTACGCCCGTGGAAGCGCGTGGTTGGGGTTGCTGGGAAGCTTAACGGCCGAGAGTAGAATTCGGATTTGGGATTTTTCAGGGAGTTTATGCGGCGAATTGAATGATAATAAACGGGAGATTTATAAAATCCCCAAATGATTTTAATACATTTCTATGCGGGTCATGGCAGCCCCACATAAACCCAAGATGTTGATGTTTTTTGCCCAAAAAAGAGGTTTTGAGAACTCTGTTGTGGTAGAGTATGAATCCATGAAATGCGCCTTTTTTTAAGACGTAAAACACACTTTTTAGTTCAATTATATCACATTAAGAAAAAGAAATAATGTTTCAACGAGTTTCAAAATTATGTTTTTTTCTTAACGAAAAAAGATAGCTACTAATAATAAGTATTTATCTTTTTATGTTCAGAATTATCGAAAAATAATTTTGATTAAAGTTAACAGTTTGAAAATGTATACCATTAATGAAATTTCCACCGGAAGTCCCAATTATGAAATGAGAATGAAGATTCTTTCAATGTTGCTTATTGTTTTATTTTAATCTAATTTAAACCAAATAGGAAAGAAAATAAACAGTCTCCTACCTTGTTTCTTTCTTTTCTTCCTTAGGCTTAAATGCGTCACCGCTCTATTAGAGGTCGAAGGGCCAGAGTCTGATGCCGCCTCCAGACTCCTGACCCTGTGGGTGGGCTCTAAACAGATGTGTCAATGGTGGATCTAGAGGTTGGCTGACGTGTTGGCATTTCAAGGTGGAGCTATAGGGTGGAGGGGTTTGGCCTTCAATGTTGGTTGGGCTACTACTCCTAGCCATGCACATATGCTAGCGAACTTGAGGCCTATTTGGCTTGGTATCTTGTTAGTTAGAGGAGGTGGTGGGGGGACTTTTACCTATGTAGGCTAGAGGGGTAAAAGATCTTGGTTTCTTCTCGTCTTTTGGTTGTTTGGAGTCACTGTTTGCAGTGGCAATGGCCTCCCTACTCGGTTGGGGTAAATGACAGCATTTAGTGCGATGATGTTGCGGCTATGCAGTGCTTAGGAGGTGTTCCGCTTTTCTTCCTACTTCCTTTTGGCTCGTCGATTGTGTTGTGGCTTCTACCTCCGCTCGCAGTTGTGGTCGGCTCACTTCGAATTGTTTATTGGTGTCTATTGGTATTTACCCTTTTCTTTTTTTTTCTATATTTGTCAAATATGTATGGTGATTTTTTTCACCAATTAGTTTTAGTTTGCTTTTGTTGTTTTGTTGCTTTTTAACATAATAATGGAGGTGGCTAGCCTGTGTGTCGTCGATATTGTGAATGACCTCAAATCCTCGATGCTTTTAGCCTCTCGATATTTATTGATCAAGGTTGCCCATTGTTTTATAGTGGTGTATTGTGAAATTTGCATAAAGTTTTCTCTTATTGGAACTTAGTATATATGTGTACCACCCTTGAGCTTGTCAATCGAACACAGTTTCAATCTAAGGCAAAAATACGTCGTAGTTTTTTATATCTAGATTAATATTTGTATTATCTTAGTTCGGAATGTAATTTACCATTTTTTTTAAAAAAAAAGGAACATAAAATTGTATTCTTTAAATAGAAAAAAGGAAAGGAAATGTTAAAAAAAGTAGGATTTTTTTGCACTTATGGTCCTCCAAGTTTATTGACCTTTGACATTTGGATTTACACTTTGAAAATTTGAACAATAAAGTCCTCAAGCTCCAACTTTTTAGGCACTTAGATCCCCTCTATGAAAATTTATACCCAAACTTTTATTTGCTTGACAATTGAGTCCCCCTTTTAAAAATATACTATTTAAAAAATTTAAACATGAACCTTATTAATATTCTAGAGATATCATTCATAGGTGAAAATACATTAGAACCGTTGACTTTAATGAGATTTTAGTAGTCGTTGGATTTATATTTTTTTATTTGATCAATTTAAATTAAATTTTTTTAGTATAAAAACAGTAACAAATAACTAATTATAGTTGATCCAAAATTAAATTATCTTTTGTTCTATGATTTCCATTTCAAAGACATCAAGCTTTTTGAAACTTTAGTCTAAAAAAATATTTTAAGGAGCTTTTTTAAGGAAGATTTCATTTCCACTGATGTTTTGAGGGATTGAGGTCCAAGAAAAAGAGAGTTCGGGATCCATTTGTTCAAATTCTCAAAATAGGGACCAAGTGCCATGAAAATGGGGAGCTTATAAGTCCAAATGAAGATCTCCAAATAAAGACCTAGGTACCAAAGGTCAAAATATTTGGAGACTCCATATGAAAGAAAAGAATATATACGTATATATATATATATATATATATATAGAGAGAGAGAGAGAGGAGTGTTTCACTTTCTTTTTTTAATTTTGTTTAATTTTTTATCTTTCATCAAGTCACAACTAAATATATTTTTCTGAAGAAAAATAGAGATTATCAATGTTATTAGCCCATCATACCCTTTGGCACTTCAGAAATCTCAATCTCCCCTGAGAGAATAGAATAAATCTGACCAAATTCTACTTGAAGATAGGCTAATTTTCACTCGTGTTATCATAGACACCACACAACACATTAGTCAGGTAGAGCCTAAAGTGGGATTATAGAGTATCAAACCTAAAGCAAATTAGGAAAAAACAAAAAGGCATACGCTAACCTATTGGTAGCACACAACTAGCAACGTCAATTCAACTGTTGGGATCTTTTTAATCATCTAATCTAAATAACTAAAAATTAGATGATGTTTTATTAAAAAAAGGAGATGTATGTACATCCTAGCTCTAGTCTTATGCAATTATCATTCCTACTCCTCAAGCAAAGATGCAAAGAATTCCAATTTGCCCATTTAGTTTTATTTTAAGAATTTTTAAAAATACTTTTGCCTGTTTTTTGAGACAAAAATTTTAAAAACACTTTCAATAAAATTTAAAAAATTTTTATTTTTTAAAACAAAACAATTTTTACCTATTTTGAAAACAATACAAAAAACCTAAAGTTACCATCATTAAATCCTCACTATACATCAAACATAAATGCAAAGTTTCAGTGTCTATTATGTGCCAATCCTATTTGAAGAGTGACCTATAGCTTTCTCTTTTTAAAAAAGAAAAAAAAAAAAGCAATGTGAATTAAATAAACTTTGTAAGAGTGTATCGGATTCTATAGCCTAGCCTTAACTTTCACATTACTTTACTATGTAGGCCTTCCTTTGTAGCTCTAGAATCAATCCATGTCCCTAAGGCTTCTTCGATTGCAATATCTGCCATTTCTGAGCTCATATAAGCTTCTTCTTTGGACTTTTCTTTTGTCTCTCTCTTTTGGCTCTAATAGAATAATTCACACTCTTTTTGTTACCCTGTGGGGTCACTAGAGCCCTGTATGCTTATGAGCTTTGCCTTTTCATCCTAGGAATTAGACCAATCCTTAAGGTAAAGTCCTGCCTTTATTCCTCCATTGATGACTCACATTCATCAAGTAGCTTTCACTATGCAACACCCTCTCTATTAATAAACTCTTTTCAAGTCACAAGTCAAAAAAAAGTAAGAACAATGGCTGGGAAATTTCAGAAAGAAGAGAGAAAAAGAGAGAGTGAGAGACAGAGACAGAGACAGAGAGACGGGTAGGTGAGAGAGTGGAAGAGAGAGAGGTTATGATGTCTGATTGTGGTGTGGGCTTTTAAAAAAAGAGGGTGGCGTTTTGGTAATAAGGTTGAAATACAGTTCCAAAAGAGTAATTAAATGGAAGTGGACCAAAAATAAATATTTAAAACAATGGCGACCAGAGTTTTATTATTTTAAAACTAAATATGGGGCAAATATAAATTAAATAAATGCTAGAGCATTTAAACTAATGACAATTAACAATTAATCAAGTTTTGACACTTTAATTAAACCACATTAGCATGAATAATTCCTTTTAAAAGCCATGGGCGCTACATTTCCTTCCCAAGCAAGCAAAAGCAATGACTACTCTCACCGGCACCGATCAGATTCAGCAATGGAAACTCGCTTCTCCGTTGATGTCCGAGCTCGAGTGCGATTTGCAAATGCCATCAACAATGAGATAGAGAGAGAGAGCAAGCAGAGATAGAGAAAGAAAGAGATAGAACGTCACGAGAAAGATAGATAAAGGAGGAGATGAAGAAGTAGGGGCATTTTAGTTTCAATATACAATTAATTATGTGTTATTTTTGAAACCTAACCTAAAAACTGTTGTCTCTACAATTTCTCGGAGAAAATTGGAAGGCATTTACAACTCTTACATATCTCTTATATTTATAGCACCATGATTTATACCATGATTTTGTTGTCCCCACTTTTTATTTATTTATTTATACTGTGATTTTGTTAATCTTTGACTAGTTAGTTTATAGCACAAATCAAAAGCTTCAATATTGTAACATAAATCCAAAGTTGTGGTTTTTTTTTTTTTTGGTATTGGCATTCAAGCATTTTAGCCCTGGTTTGGTCCGTATTTTAAACCTTCTTTTAAGGGACAATTTAAACCTTTTTGTGACAACTAGTCAGAAACACATGCTTATTAGTTTGGTAGAAAAAGAACAAAAGAGAGGATAGATATAAGTTTATGAGGAAAAAATAGAAATAAAAAAGAAAAAAGATGAAAAGAAGTAAAACAAAAAGAAAAAGAGTCCATCCAAAAAAGGGGGAAAAGAGACACATAGAGTAATATGGAAGAAATACATGTGTTTGTAAAAATAGTTCAAAGTAATGGCTTGAACTATAAATAATGTAAAAGTCTCGTATGCTACAATTTTTAAACCTAAATTGATGGTTTAAACTACTTTTTCAAACACCCCAACATGCAAAAAGCTACTCTCACTTTTATTTATATATATATATGTTGATTAAAAATTTAATTTAAATTTATAAATCAAACAAGCCATAAGTTAGTAAGTCAAATCCTAATTATGCAAATACACAACGATGAGTTATGAAATCCTCAACTACCATTTTCAAAGTTCGAATGCGAATGGTCTTCTAAACTAGAATTGTCTTTCCAACAAAGTTAAAGTTTCCTTGGGAAAAGTTAGGAAAACTCTTCGATAAGAATATTTAGATCCACAGAAGAAAAAAATGTACTTGCATTTACAACTTTTGACACTCAAACATTGAAAATGAGAATTTTTACTCAAATAATTTAAGGTTTTGAAAAATACTGCAGTTTTCCCTAGATATGCTAGTAAGCATATATGATATACATTTATTTTATCAAACCAGTTAGTAGCTTTCGGATCCTTTCAAGTCCAAAGCGAAAAATAAATAATGAAATTTTATCAAAAGAAAATTGACCAACGAAACTTTCGATTCAAAGAAAATTTAAAAACAAGAATTTAAATAAAATGAGTTAGCTAAAAATTTAGATTGGTACGACAAATATTTATATATATATATATATATATATATATAATGACTTATACATGAAAACTTTATATGCATTATATAGGAGCTAGAAGGAAGTTAAATTGCCAACATGAGGGTTTCTTTTAAGGAAAAGAACACTCTCCTTGCAAAGCGTACAGATTAGAGTGTAAAAACCTATTATTTATTCAATAAAACATCTGTAGATTTAAAAAAAAATTAAAAAATAACAGCTACTTTTTAAAAACTTTATATATATATATTAATTTTTTTAATTCAATAAAATTTCATATGAAATACACTACAACCTTATCAAAATAATATTTGTCATTGTGTTTAGAAATTGCATCTAATAACATTTTTTGTTTCAAACTTGTGGTAGCATATGGCATAACTTTTCATAAATGAAAGCATTTTCTTAAAAAAAGAAGAAGACAGATTTCAACTTTATCCCTTTCACCCATCCTTTTTCCCATTTATTCTTAAAAAAAAAAAAAAAAAACCGACGCCACGTGCCTCCCTATCGACCTCTACATGCCACTGCCAGCCTTCATTCGCTGACATCCCTTGTTGATGCTTACCAGTGAGTGGCGACGAATCAACACCACGTGTGGCTGCGCACGGTAGTCGAACAACTCTTCCCTGCTCGCCTCTCCCTATTCAAAAGTACCTGCAACAAGAAGAGAGATGCTTTGGAGGTAAAAAGGGGACACCGGTAAGGTATCGGACAATGGCTCTCTGACACTCAAAGCAAGTGCTGTTCGATAAAGAATGGGAGCTAGTTGGTTAGTTGGGAAGGAGCACACTTGCCTGAGCTGCAGTAAATGCGCTCTATTTATTGGTTGCCACTTGGACCAAGTGTTAGATGGGTTTTGCCTACCACTTGTGTCTCACATCAAGGCCTGTTAGGTGGTAGGAGACAAGTGTCATGGTCCCTGCTAGTGGATTAGTCTCCATCCAGTGATGGAAAGCTAGCCACTCGTTGACTTCTTATGGCAAGTGGCAGCCTATTTGCAGGTTAGGACAACCCGACTCGAGCTGGTGTTTGACTCGAGGAGGCGATCGTTAACGTCACGGCTCGAAAGGCCCTAAAAAGCACCTCGGATAGACGAGTCGAGCTAAAAAAGGTTCGATATTATGCTCCCAACTGCTTCCACCGAGCAGATTTGCCGACCACCGAGAACAGCTTCCTCGACGGGAGGCACCAAGCTCATCACCAATAGTAGCCTTCTAGTTCACTTGGTCAGTGCTCGGCCGGGTGGACTATGCCAAGAGGGTGAGGTCGTCTCAAGTTAGTGCTCAGGCAGTATCCCGGGGCGATGGAAGATGAAACTCACATGATGAAGCTCAAGAGGACACGTGTTGACACTCAATTGGCTGTCTCCCTAACAAGCTTAATCATTGCATCTCTTCGATTTCCACGCCCAGGTTTACGCCTGAGTTGTAGCTATAAATAACGGTCAGTTCTTTGTTATTTCAATGCATAAGCATCACCGGACCCTATGACTTTCGAGTTTTAGCTGTCGAGCTATAGTTCGTAACCCAAAGACCTTAAATTTTCCTAAACTTCCATAACTCGAACATGTAATTTTCTAAGAAGTACACTTAGAAAATGAGTAACCATAGTGACTCTTAGAACTTCGAGATTTTCTGGTCAGACAGTAGTACGGATACTGAACAATTGACGACTAAGGATGTAGACATTAAGGGAGTGTCCCCAGGGCATGACAGAAGGGCCCGATTGGCCGAAATATTAAGCCTTAGGGCCGAAACGGTTCTCGAATAGGAATTCTTGGACTTGTTGGACGGGAGACGCCAGGTCAGGCCATGTAGGGGCAAGGATCTATACATTAGAGCTGCCATGCTGGCATGTCTTAAGTTATAGCCTGGGTACGGGCTAGCTTGGTAGCGGCTCCTAACACGCCAAACACCTTTAGCTGAGGCATTGGGGTAACTGCTCAAGTCGCAAGCGGGGTGACCATGGATATTTCCAATGAGGATCAGCTAGATGGGGAAATGGAACCCGAGGAGGCAGCTGTTGAAGAGGATGAGTCTGAGAGGCTCATCGTCACTAGAGTCTATGGCTGTTCAAAAACCACCCCGCACCCGCCAACTGCCCGCGCCCACACCCGCCCATCTTGAAAAAAGCGGGTTTTTGTTAACAACCCACTGGCGGGTGGGTTGAACCCGCCCACCAATATATTCGGTGGGCGGGTTTGGTTTTAAATTTTTGCGGGCGGGTTCATTTAAAAAAAAAAAAACTTAAACCTATCTACTTATTTATTATTTTGTGAAATGATCAAAATTTAAATCAAGTAAATTAGTAGAGAAAGGCCTTGAAAAGAAAAAGAACACTTGATTTTGTTTATCATTTCATTTATAGCATTCTATTATTTTTTAAACAAGTGTACAAAATGAAGAGGTGTCCTTGGCAGTGGGGATGGTACTACTTCACTAGCTTCAAGAAGGACTTCATCTTGGGCAACCTCAACTCGGACAAGCTATGGAAGTTCGAGTGATTCTTCATCGAGGGGAATTACCTAGCCTGAGCCGACAAGTTAGTCCCTGAGGACCAAGAGATCCCGACCAAGTTCGAGCAGGGGCACGTCTGGTTGAAAAGACCTTGGGCACAAAGTGCGATTGTCGGTGCAGTGGAGGATTTGTACAACAAGCCTGAGTCTTCTTGGCAATAAACCTTTCTACTCTAGAAGACTAATCTCCGACACTACGGCTGGTTTAAAGGGTCCAACCAAATAAACCCTCGCACAAACACCCAACCTGCTCGGTCGACAAGGTAGGTCATAGTCGTAAGGCCGGGTGTCTTGGACATCTCAGGGCCAAGCACCAGTTGATCCGGGTGGCCGACGAGGGAGCCATCATCATTTAGTTTTGAGTATTCGTCGAGTGGCTCCTTCGACCTGGGGCCACTTGTACAAGACGAGGACGCCGATGATGTGATCAGGCTCCTCTATCCGTTGCGCCAACTCTGAATCAGCGGTAAGCTCTAATTTTTTTTTGTGTGTGCCGAGCTTCTTTTGACTTAGTAGATCATTTGTTGTAGACATGTCTTCCTGGCAGGCATCAATAAAGGAGTGGCAGAAGAAGATGGAGAATCTTAGAAGATCAAAGGGGAAGGCCGTGGCCGGGGCTAAAAGGAAGAGGAAGCCAAGGTTGAAACAGCCAGTTCCCCCTCCACCATCACTGACAAGGGCTGGAGGATCATCAAGCTAGGATCAACTACCAGCCATCGAGACTGTCGAGCAATTGCAACATCAGAGAAGCCAAGGAGGCATTGAGCCACCAGTCGCTTAATGATTGAGTCCATTAGGGAGGTCATACCTGGGGAGTCATTTTTTGAGAGCCTCCAGGAAGAAAGCTACAATAGCCTATTTCGAGCTACCTTTTGCTCCTCCACCAAGGTACGTCAAGTCAATATCCCAAGCACTTTTTAACTTGTTCCCTTGATTTTCCATACTCTAGCCACATTTCTTTCTTCAGGCCTACGCATTTGCTGGAAATGGCCAATATTATCAACATGCTCGAGTTAGGCTTTGTAAAGCTGAAAGCCGAGAAAGCCACACAAGAAAAGGCTAAGGTGAAAAAGGCATTAGAGCTAAAGGTTATTGAGCTCGAAAAGCTAAAGGCTGACCTCGACCGAGCCGAGGAGGAGGCGAGACTTGCCTGGGAGGATGCGCACAGGGTAAGTTTCAACATCGACCAAGCTCGAAATGATCTTTGGGCCATCCAAGAAGAGCACGGCCATTTTTTGAGGGAGGAGCTGCCCCATAGGCTTGCTCAAGCAGTCGAAGAATTCAAGGCTTTTGTAGAGTATACGGATAACTACTACCTTAGGATGACTGACGTATGGGACCACATTGTGAAGAGGCATCCTAGGGCCGCAGACTTCGACTGGTCTATCATCATTGAGCCAGAGAAGGATGAAGAGACTAGGCGAGTCGACGAAGAGGTGGCGGTGAACTTGGACAATGACAATGGGAAAGGTGAGGGCGACAATGTAGGGGAGGGGGCCCATGCTTGATCTCTATTTTTTTTTTCTTTTGATTTTGTAATTCTCCATTCGGGCTTAGAAGGTGTCTAGTTACTTGTATCTCTTGAGACATTTTAACTTTAATTTTATTGTTAATGAAATTCTCTTTCATTCCAAGTTTATTATTCCTCAGAAACGTAACTTTATAGTTTTATTTTTCAAGTTCAATGTTTCTCATATATGAAACATTAATTTCATTTAATTTGAATGCTTCTTGGGAGAGAAATAATAATTTCATCTTCCTCAAGTTAAAAGCTTCTCGAATATGAAGCGCGGGCTTCAATTTTTTCAAGTTAAACATTTCTTGGGAATGAAATGTTGGTTTCTTTCTTCCAAGTTGAATGTTCCTTGGGAACTAACTTTCTTGAAAATGAAATGTCAATTTTTCCCGAGTTGAATGTTCCTCGGGAACATCTTTCCCGGAAGTGAAATTTAGTCCGATCTCATGTTCACTGAGTTTAGCCAAGTAGAGAAGTTTCGTTTCTCGGGAATAAAATGTTGGCTTCATTCTTCCAAGTTGAATGTTCCTTAGGAACTAACTTTCTCAAAAATGAAATGTCAATTTTTCTTGAGTTGAATGTTCCTCGGGAACAACTTTGTAGTAAATAAAACTCAGTCCGATCTCATGTTCACCGAGTTTATCCGAGCAGGGAAGGTCTATTTCTTGGGAATGAAATGTTGGCTTCATTCTTCCAAGTTGAATGTTCCTCGGGAACTAACTTTCTTAGAAATGAAATGTTAATTTTTCTCTAGTTGAATGTTCCTCGAGAATAATTTTTTCGAAAGTGAAACTCAGTCTGATCTCATGTTCACCGAGTTTAGCCGAGTAAGGAAGGTCCATTTCTTGGCTGGGATAATCACAACAGCGTGTGGTACCCTGTAGCCCCCCTTAGGCTTGTTTAAGTTCATTTGAACTTTTTCAAGTCTAATCGTGGTTGGGAGTTATGTTCCTAGGATCATCACCATGTCAGGGCGATTCTTGGTCGAGGCGTCCATATGGTAGCGGACCAGCTGTCAGTATCATGTCGACCAGCCCCCCAGTCTGGTCAATCGAGATGACTCTCCCTCTTTGGGAGTTATATCTTTCTTAACACAAATTGCTTAGAGAAATTATGTGGAATGGATATTTTCATTAACGTTTCTTTTTTACATCTCAGTTATGCTTAGCAGGCCTAGTTACAAAAGAATGTAGCTAGAGGTCAAAAAAAGTGTTTTGGCTTTGTTAATAAAAGAATTTTTTCAAGTGTTCAGCATTCCAAGGATGACCAAGCATGTTTCCTTCCATGTCAAATAGCTTGTACGTGTCAAGTCGTATGATTCCAACCACTTTGTACTGTCCATCCTACTTTGGCCTAAATAACCTTTGCCTAGATTGCTAAATGGTGACCTTCTTTAGCACCATGTCACTAACTTTAAAGCTCCTCAGTTGGTCCCGCTTGTTATAATACTAAGCAACCATCTGATTCCTCACCGTAGTGTGAATTACTGCCTGGTCTTTTTTCTCCTCAAGTAGATCGGGCTCAAACATCATGATCTCAGCATTTCGGAGCTCGTCGTATTGTTTGATCCTAAAGCTCCGTAGGCCAACCTCAGCCGGGATAACTGCTTCGGCCCTATAGACCAGGGAGAATGGAGTCTCCCATGTGGTGGTCCAAGCTGTTGTTTGGTATGCCTAGAGTACCTTTGGGAGCTCATCGATCTACACGCTTTTGAGGTCATTGAGTTTTTTCTTCAGGTTGTCCTTGATAGTTTTGTTGACGGCTTCAACCTACCTTTTGCTCTAAGGGTAGCAAGGCGAGGAGAAGACCTTCTTGATACCAAGCTGCTCGCATAGGTAGAGTAGACTTGAAGATTCAAATTGCTTGACATTGTCGGTTACAATGGTGTATGAGATTCCAAACCGACAGATGATGTTCTTCCATATAAAGTTTGTGCACTTTGCCTCGGTCATACTGATGCATGGCTTAACTTCCACCCATTTCGTGTGGTAGTCGATGGCCACGATGCAATACTTGAATTGTGACCAAGCTTGGGGAAATGGTTCGATCAGGTCAATGGCCTATTTGGAAAAAGGCCAGGCAGAAGTCACTAAGGTCATGCTGATCGCCCTAGCAAACTGTTGGCATTTGAGGCATTTCTGTTTAAAGTCCTTGCAGTCTTGCTCCATGGTCGACCAATAGTAACCTTACCGAAGACACTTCTGAGCCAAGGATCACCCCCTGCATGGTTGCCGCATAGCCCTTCGTGGATTTCCTTCACTAAATATCTAGCTTCTTCAGGTCCAACACACCTTGGGCACGGGGTAGTGTAGCCTCGTCGATAAAACTTTCCCTTGATCATCGAATACCGAGCCAAGCTGTTGCAAATCCAACGTGCTTGTTCCTAGTCGTCGGGCAATTTGGTTATGGTCAGGTATCAGATGATCAGGTCCATTTAGGTGGATTCTTGTTTTTTTGCTACACTAGCTACTTCTTTGGTGATGCTTAACTCTGTTAATATCTCGATGGGGACCGACATAAGTTCGCTGTCGCCTAAAGCTAGGGCCAACCGAGTTAGGGCATCGGCCTCAAAATTTTCAGATCAGGGGATTTGATTAAAAGAGTAAGCTTTAAATTGGCCCAACAATGCTTTGACTTCTTGTAGATATGCGGTCATAAATTCTGTTCGGGCTTGGAATCCCCTAGTAACTTGTTGGACGACAAGCATGGAGTTACTGTTAATAGATATGCGGTCCACTCTAAGGTCTCTTGCAATTTTGAGCCCGAACAAGAGTGCTTCATACTCGGCCTTAATGTTGGATGCCTTGAAATCGAAGTAAAGGGCGTAGATTGCTTTATAACCATCGGGCTGTGAGGACCAGCCTAGTGCCCGACCCGTGGGTGCAAGATAATCCATCCACGAAAAGTTTTCACTTAGGCTCTGGCTTGGAGACGCCATCGCCTCTGTTGCTGCTAGGAAAGTCTAGATCTTCTACTAGGGCCTTCTCGATAGATGGAGTGCTTTACGCAGCGTCAGTGAATTCAGCAATGAAGTCGACCAAGGCTTGGGCCTTAATGGCCATCCTCAAAATGAAATGAATGTCGTATTGCTTGAGCTCTACCAACCACTTAGCCATCTGCCCAGATATATCAGGGTTTTGGAGGACTTGTCGCAGTAGATACTTGGTCGAAACTCAAATAGTATGGCCTTGGAAGTATGGTCGAAGCTTTCAAGCCGAGGTGATGAGGGCAAACGTGAGCTTTTCAAGTGAAGGGTACCTCTCCTCAGCACCTTGGAATGCGTGACTTGTATAGTAGACAAGCTTCTAGGTCCCATTTTCCTCTCTGACGAGGACTGAGCTCATGGCCTTTTCAGACACAACTAGATAGGTGTATAGTACCTCTCTCAGTAAAGGTTTGGATAGGAGCGGGGGTGTGGCTAAGTACCTTTTAAGGTTTTGAAAAGCTTCTTCACACTCCCTGCTCCATTTAAACCTCCCCTTAAGTGCCTAAAAAAACGAATGACGCTTATCAGTAAACCAGGAGACGACTCTGGATAAGGCTGCTACCATGCTGGTCAGCTTTGTATGGGGGAAGCGCATGTCAATCATTGCTTGGACCTTGGCTGGGTTGACTTCAATTCCCTTCTAGTTCACCATGAACCCAAGAAACTTGCCCGAGCTAACCTTAAACATGCACTTGGTTGGGTTGAGTTTCATCTTATATTCCTGGAGTACGTTAAAGCTTGCCTGGAGGTCGGCAATGTGGTCTGTTGCTCGGATAGACTTGACGAGCATATCATCCACGTACACTTTCATGGTTTTACCGATCAGCCGAGCAAACATCTTATTGATGAGGCGATGGTAGGTAGCTCCGGCATTTTTTAGTCCAAAGGGCATAACCGCATAGCAGAAGAGCCCTTGGTCTGTAGTGAAGGTTGTCTTAATCTAGTCTTCCTCGGCCATCCTAATCTGATTGTAGCCGGAGTACACATCCATAAAGCTTAACAGTTCATGTCCGGCAATTGCGTCCACAAGCTGACTATTGGGGGTAGTGGAAAACAGTCCTTGGGGCAGGCCATGTTGAGGTCGGTGTAGTCAATACAGACATGCCACTTCCTATTAGCCTTCTTGACGAGGACTACATTCGCTAGCCACTCCGGGTATGTGATTGCTCGAATAAATTCAGCCTTTAGTAGCTTATGAACTTCCTTGTTTATGGCGGCGTACCTCTTCAAGTTGAAAGCTCTTTGCTTCTGGATGACCGGTTTGTAGTCGGGTCGAACGTTGAGGTGATGGCAAATGATACTGGAATCAATGTCGGGGCATGTCTTCGTGGGACCACGCAAATACATCCTAATATTTCGTTAGGAATTTCTCTAAGTTGGCTTGGATCTAAGGTTTCAGCTGAGAACCGAGTTGGACCATTCGGTCAGGATGTTCAGGGTCTAAATTATATGGCACTAAATCCTCCACTGGTGTAGCTTTCAACTTTTCATCAAGAAGTCGGGATCCAAGTCTAACAGCATCTTGGGTGCCTGCTCAGCGGGAAGTGATATTTCATCAACTTTATAAATAACCGAGATGTTTAATTGCCAGGCTGAAGTGTCTTTGAAGGGATTCAGATAACAGTCCCTCAAATCCCTTTACCGTGACCTGATATCTTCGACCCCATTCTTTGTGGGAAACTTCATCACTAGATGGTAGGTGGAGACCACAGCCTTTAACACATTCAAGGTCGGTCTCTCTATGATGATATTATACTAGAGGGTTTGTCGATGACAAGGAAGTCAACGATGCATGTTACCTGAGCTGTCCCCTCTCCAAAGGTGACCGGTAGGCTAACATTTTCAACAGCTTGGACGCATTCTCCAGGGAAGCCATATAAAGGTGTCTGGACTAGGACGAGGGTGGCGTTACTGATCCTCAACTTTTCGTAGGCTTGCTTAAAAAGAATATCAGCCGAAGTGTCATTGTCGACTAGCACCCACCGAACAATACTGTTGGCAATCTACAGCTTGTACACCAGAGTGTCGTTGTGTGAGCGAACAAGTTTGTCTGCCTCTTCCTCTGTGGAAGTGATTGGGACATCTTACTGTTGGCAGATTTTATTGATGTGCTCGGACATGTTCATGAGGTCACCCCTCTCGACCAACCAAGCCTCCCAAACATAAACCTGTCGTCCACTAGAAGGGTCCTCGATAATTGGCCCTCTGAAACTTGAATGACAATGTTCGGGGGTTCCGAGGTGTTCCTATTTTTGTTACGTGGGCAGCTTTAAGCATCCCAGGTTGGCTAGTTGTTTCCCCTAACTACAGAGCTAGGAGTTAGGACTCGCTTAATGAACTCCCACAAATGCCCATTTCGGACCAAGCTTTCGATCCGGTCTTTGAGCTGAATGCAATCGCAATTATTGTGTCTTACATCCTTATGGAAGTTGCAATACTTATTCGAATCCTTCTTGGATTTGCTCCCCTTCAGCTTGGGCGGATCAACCAACAAGTTCCTACTATTCACCTAGGCAAGCACCTCATTAATGTTGGCAACCAGGGGAGTGTAGCTCTAAAACTTCCCTGTCGGCACCTTTGTTTTCTCGGTCTTTTTTTCCTTCTTCTGCTTCTTGTTCTGCTTGACATCCTGGTGCTCGGGTGCCTATTTTTGCTTCTTCTCCTTCTTACTGCCGTTGCTGCCACCTTCTTTTTGGCAACTTTTCATGTACTTAGCCTTATCAGCATACCTTTGTAGGTCGCCGAGCATCTAAGAAAATATGCTCAGTTGCTCAAATGTAAGTGACCATGTCAGTTTTTCATCTCGGAGACCCCATACGAAGGCATCTTTTAGAGTCTCATCTTCGACGTACCTGACCTCTGGTGCAGCTTAGGTAAATCGGTTTATGTAATCCCTAACATTCCCATCCCCCTGCCTGACAATGTAGAGATGAGTTATTTCTTTCCTTCTCATCTTCGTTGTAGAAAAGGCAGCAAAGAAGGCCTTAGATAACTGGCGAAAAAAGGTGATAGTGGCTGGCTCTATCCGCCATAACCATTGCCGAGTAGGCCCAGTCAAGGTCAGCGAAAAGGCCTTACACATGGCTGCGTCGCTAGCGTTCTGCAAGAGCATGTGTCCTTGGTAGAGCTCTACATGCTCGTCAACGTTGGTCATCCCCTCATACGCTTTGATCTACAGGATCTTAAATTTTGACGATATAGGGGCCCGTATAATGGATTTCCTAAACGGCAGGTCCAGCACGTCGTCATCATCGAGCCTAAATCTGTTGTTTCGGATCTAGTCAATCTGGCGCTGCAGCTCTCGAAGCTGACGACTATTGTTATCTTCGGGTAGTTCCACCCTATAGAGGGCTCTACCCTCAACCCTGTCTCCACCTCTAGGTTCTCGGTCTTGTTGAACTTCTTCTTGATGTCCTAGCCAATCAAATATTGATGCTCGGGAGCCCTATGGTGATTCTCCTCGGCCTCCTTGAGGGCCAAGTCGACCTTCTTAGACAAGTCTATTGTTTGCCGAGACTCCTCGTGTGGATCATCTAAAGTGCTCAAAGTCAGCTTCGTTTGTTCTTTTGGATGCTTGTCCTACTCGACCTTCGGCTTAGTCTGCTTAAGCTAGGAGAAGGAGGGCAAGAGCCTGCTGACGCTCTGCTTGTTGCTATGCAAGTTGTTGTGTAAGTATCCGAACAACATTGGTGAGTTCTCAGATTAGATCTTGAGCGACTAGGTCATTTGCTTGTTCGGCCCTAGCCACGTTGTCTTGACCCCTGGATTGGGACCTTGTAGCTCGGGGACGACCTCTAGGTCTGGCTGGGTTTTGGTTTCGGTATCGAGCTTCACCTAACCCCTTCTGTCGAGCACCCTTATCCCGGGTTTTACCTCGTGTTACCATGCTTAGGTCACGAGCTAAGTTATGGCTAATGACTTTAAGTGAAGGCGTAAGAGCCCTATTTCTAGCGCCAAAATGTTGATGCTTACCAGTGAGTAGTGGCGAATCAACACCACATGTGGCTACGCACGGTGGTCGAACGGCTCTTCCCTGCTCGCCTTTACCTGCCCAAAAGCACCTGCAACAAGAGAAGGGACGCTTCTGAGGTAAAAAGGAGACACCAGTAGGGTACCAAGCAAGGGCTCTCTGATGCTCAAGGTAGATGTTGCTCGACAGAGAACGAGAGCTAATTGGTTACTTGGGAAGGAGTACTCTTGCCTGAGCTGCAGTATATGCGCTCTATTTATAGGTTGTCACTTAGACCAGGTGTTAGGTGGGTTTTGCTTACAACTCGTATATTACATCAAGGCCTATTAGGTGGCAGGAGACAAGTGTCATGGTCTCCATCGGTGGATTAGTCTCTATCCAGCGGTGGATTAGTCTCAGCCTGTTTGTAAGTTTGGACAACCCGACCTAACCTGGTGTCTGACTCGAGGAGGTGATCGTTAACGTCGTGGCCCAAAAAGCCCTAAAGAGGACCTCGGATAGACGAGCCAAGCTCCAATGGGTTCGATATTGCACTCCCAACTGCTTCCGTTGAGTAGATTTGCTGACCACCAAAAACAAGTTCCTTAACAGGAGGCGCCAAGCTCATCAGCAACATCCCTTGTTGACAACGCTCCCAACAAATGCTTCGCCTATTGTTGATCAACCAAATCCTGGTGTTTCATCATTCATTGTCGTCATTTTTGCCTCTAAATATCATCCACAAGTTCCATTTGCTTATATTTCACCCACCTCCATCTATTACGTATTTTCGATCACCTCCCTCTTCGATTGAATTAGAAGATCCCAACTACAGTGTTGGTGTAATGCAGATCTGGACGGTGTGTGAGAGAGAGGGAGCAAGGATGTTGCTTGTGATGGCTTGGGTGGGTCGTCTTCTTCTATGATGGCAAGATATTCTGTCGACTAGGTGTTTTGTCTTCTCCGACGATGATAAGATATTTTGTCCAGGAAGGAGAAAGGGCAACGAGGGTAATATTGGAATTTAAAAATTTTATTTAAATATGTTGTTAATTTTCACCTCTCATAAGTTATGCTATAAATTTTTACTCCCTCCTTTAGATTTTCTATTTTCCTATTTCTCCCAATATTTTTCAATATTGAAATATTTTCAATTTATTTAATAAAAATTTTTGCACTCTTGTAGTATTTCGTACTTCATAATTTTTAAGGTTAATTATGTAATTATATCATGTAGTTTTACTTATATCTTATTATAGTTTTAATTTGGTTTTCTCTATTCATTCTACTATTTAAAAAAAAAAAATACATAAGTGTCTCTTTTTGGATTGCAAAGCTTATCTCAATTTCATCGCTCTTGTACTTTGTGAATTATAAAAAAAAGAGCTAAAAAACCAAGATAACTTTAGATAGTGAAATATTTTTTGGACATTTTTAAAAGCATAAAACCCTTAAATAAAATGTAAACCTAAAAATAAAAAAATCTTAAATTTTATATTATTAGATATTTAAAATATTTTTTAGAATTTTTTTTCGAGAAAAAATATTTACAAAAATAAATTCTATCAAAGTTAGGGTATATTTGTCATTTCTTCTTATTTATTTTTGTTAACAAAACGTGTGAGAGATGAAGTTTATATCTTCTTCTCAAATTTAAAAAATATATTCCAGTATTCAAAAATAAAAAAATTACAAAAAAATTAAAATTAAAATTAAAAAAATATTTTATGTAATTATCCTTGCTTTTTAAATTTCCTTGAAGTTTCAAAAATTTTCCACAATTCTCTGTCCACAAGCCTAGCCAGCCTTATTTGTTTATATATATATATATATATATATATATATATATATGTATGTATCTATTCAATATATCTAGCTCAGGAGCTCTATGTGATAAAGACATTCTTTTTCTTTCCTTTACAAGGCTCAAAAGACACACTGTTTGATTTGACATCTGATGAATCCAATGAGATTCTACAACTTGAGGGGTTCTGTCTGAAGCCACGTGGAAATCGGAAAATCATGCTTAATTTTTTAATTGAAAGCCCTTTACCTCCCACCGTCGCTTATGTAATAGACGCATATATATTAGCATAATTCTGGCATGATTCACATCCTTTGACCAAAACGTAAATAATAATAAAAAAAAGGAAATTCTCTACCAATGAAGAGATTGCCTCTTTTCTCCCTTTCAAAGCTTTATTAATAAAGTTGAGCTTTGTTGGATCCATCTATCACCACTCAAATTATTAGCATTTTTAATTAGTGGGATCAACATATTCTTAGTTTACCAACCACTTATCAGGTGTCTGTCAAAACAGTAAGAACTACAGTTTTTACTACAAATTCAGTTATAAATAATATAATATTTTTATATGCTACAGTAATAATAAAAAAAATTACTACAGTGTAAAACTCTCACATGCTACAATAAAAATGATTCTCACCACTGGTTCCCATCACCTTTCAAACACCCCCTTATTAGTTATAATAAAGACAAGTTCCACACGTCTCACCAAAAGAAAAAAGACAAGTTCCACACACAAGGTCGTTAAAAGATTTCTGTCTTATCTCAAACCAGAATTGTGTCTTAACTCTTAATACCAAATTGGGACACGAAAACCACCCAAATTCAGATTAAAAAAAAAAATCCAAGGAAAATTAGGTGACTAATTGAAAGATTTTTGTTTTTCTTGTTTCTTCTGCTTGGAAAGTGTTGAAAAGGAAAAGTCATTAAGATTGCTTGTAATCTTGTATGCATCTAAGTTGACGGGAAAACTACATTACATTTAAAATTCAAAAATTTTGAGATGAACATATATTTCATAACGAACAAATAATTAAACTATTTAGAAAAGGAAAAAAAAAAAGAAATGGGATGGGATAAATTGAATGATTTTATCAGTTGATTTTTTTTTTTAATTAATGATGGCAGGTTTGATTATTCAAAAACCGTACATAATACTCTTTTTTAGGGGGAGGAAGGAATATGCCATATATTTTAAGATTATTAAAAATCATATTACGTATTCACTAAATGCTCAATTCGTACTTCTCTCGGTCAACCATTTATTTCCACAAAATAATTAAACTGTTTAGTTACCATATTACCCCTAGGAATACATAGTTGATTTGAAAAAAAAAACATTTGAGAGAGAAAAATAAAATAAAATAAAATAAAATAAAATAAAAGGGCGGGGTGAGGAGAAGACGATGAACACGGCATTGCCAGCAGTGTCGTTTCTCTCCTCCAAGAAGCTTCGGTAGTGAGACAAGGATTGCTCAATCAAAGCATTTCACCAATCGAGATCCTTCTAAGGTAGGATTTTGCATTGATCTTTTATTTTTTTATCCAATTATTTTCCTTTCTTATATTTAAGGACATTTAGGTATTTTCACAAAGAAAATGTAGAGATTTAACTAATTAGTTGTTATAGTTATAGTGTAAAGCTTTTGTATGTTACAGACTTTAAACGTAAAACTTTAATTTTAACCAATTTATTGAACACCTTTTTTAATATTCAAAGTTTAAAGCAATAACTATGGAACACTCCAAAATAACAATGTGTAAAAGCTTAGCAAATCATACCTCTAGGCCGGCCTGTTATTTTGTGTCACGTCATCAACCCAGCTGCCAAGCCTCCGGTGCAAAACCACTTGCCTGCCATGGACAGTGGGAGGTCCCGGTTTGAGTTTCTTGCAAAATTGTCAACAATATTATGAGATAAAATTGTTGTTTAACTGAATGATAAGAACCACAATATAAATTTAGTTATAAATAATAGAAAGCTTTTACATACTACAATAACAATAAAAAAATTACTATAATATAAAACTCTTACATGTTACAATAAAATAATTCTAACTAATAGTTTCTATCAATTTTTTTAAACACTTCATAAATTTATCTTAAAAGCTTCTGACATATATTTTGTGGGTTTTTTTTTTCCCTAAAGCTTACCTTTTCTTTGTTGAATGTCATGTCTGTTGTTGAGTGTTGACTGGACTATTTTAACGAGCATCATGATGATAATTACAAAATAAATATGAATGGTGCACGTTTAATGTTTAATAATCTTTTTTTTAAGAAAAAACATAAAAAGAGAATAAGTTCATAATGATTGTGCTATAATATATTTATAAACTTTCTTTTTTTTTTAATATTTGACTATCAGTTAAAATCAATTAATTAACTAATAAATTATAATTAAAAAAATTATTACAATATAAAATCTTCACATTATTTTAACTAATTGGTTCTAACCCCACAGATTCCTTTATTTTTTTCCTTCTTACCTAACCGCCTTGTAATTGCTCTGCCTCCTCCCGTCATGCATAACGGACAATATTGATTTGGGTTTCTCCTTAACCGTCATTTTCTCACAGCCGTCCTGCTAGCAAAGTCGCAAACCATTGGACCGCTCGCTTATGCAACCCTGTCCAATTCGAAAGGCATGATTTTTTTTTTTTTTCCCATAACTTGCTATTTTTAGTCTGTCTCTAGCCAAAACACGTACCAATAAGGTACATTTTTTTTATTGATGAATCTGACCAAAATATAATTGCCCTATCGGTCCAAGTTTGATTTCTTCAAAGTTGAAACGGATATGAATTATTAAACACAAGGGACAAAATCGTCATTATGAGTAGATAGCTGGGGCCCATGTCTGTGCTGTTCTTTTTCAAGTACAAAATTTCCCACGAAAAGAGAAGGAAGAATCTCCCATTTTGCGTGGAACGCA
Organism: Artocarpus hirsutus; assembly: GCA_946598075.1. Lineage (NCBI taxonomy): Eukaryota > Viridiplantae > Streptophyta > Magnoliopsida > Rosales > Moraceae > Artocarpus > Artocarpus hirsutus. The sequence continues at coordinate 98 of CAMOHE010025481.1, read as the reverse complement.
AAAACATCCTCTTGTTTCTCTCTCAAGAGACGAGAGAAGAGAATCGCAAACCAAAAAAAAAGGCGAAGAAATGATTAGACGAAAGAATTAAACAAACA